>CM076581.1:1648460496-1648654351 GCA_034641835.2 Pinus albicaulis | reverse complement strand
TGATCCCCGGCAGAGTTGCCAGTTCTGTTTCGGGAAAAATCACTCTAGAGGTTCGTTGGGTTACAACCTCCACAGAGCAGGGGCATGCTACTTAAGAAGGACTCACACAACCACGCATGTTCAGAAAAACTAAATAGAGTAGATTGAGGAAGTTACCCATAGGTCCTATGGTTGAAGCAGATCTCGCAGGGTCCAAACCCCCAGCAACCGTCCTTCCTTCTTAACCTGAAAGACAAGAAGAAACAAGCACGAAGAACTGGTTGTACAGCATATATCTACTCTAAATGTAGTGAAATTCATATAAAACATCAGATAAATCATAATGAATGCTTAAATAACAATTTTCTCATATATGTAAGCAGACACTAACACGTATATTTCGGGAACAAGATGGTACTTCTGTATTATAAATAGCATGTACAAATAACGAGTGGAGAGATCACCTGAATCCTTCCACGATCTTCGAGCAGACTGTCGTCTGGATCCGTCCCGCCCTTGCCTCGCTAAGATTCCTTCCAAACTGGTGCATACGAGATGACATATAGAGAGATGAGCATCTCAAGGAAACAAGGGTTTCCTATAATGAACTGGGAAAGTGCAGGAGGCACGGGGAATCAGACTTGGATAGGGAATACCAACAGAGTATAATATCAATAATTCTCTCTCTCCCTTAGGCCATGCACATGAGGGGTTTTTATACTCCCTCCAAGTAGTTTCAACAGTTGGAAACAGTTGGCCACGTGCTGGGGTGGTTGAACTACCTGAGTAACCATCAACCCAGCCCGAAAATAAGGAATTTTTATATATTTTTTCATAATTTTAATGGCATACGCGGAAAAGTGCAGCTGGACTCGCGTATACACGCGGAAAAGTACGGGCATAGTCGCGTATGGGGATTTTTACACTGTTTTTAAGTGAATTTGTCCAAGTCGGTAGGAATGGGTGCCCAAAGCCATAAAAGCAATCATGAATCATATGAAGGTGAGAAATGATGCTATAACAGCTATGAACAGAGAAATGATTGTTCAGAGATAGATGGATGATAAAGGTGAAGTTTGAGAAAGTATACGCAGATCCCATGAAGAAGGGTCACGTACATATGCAGGTCCTGCAAGTGAAAGTCACATACAGAATTTGAACCATGGTAATATAGATACCAGGAGTCTTTACCATGGTATTTTCCCATAGCAATTTGAGTGACAACAGTTATTTGATCTCGTTAAAGAATTATAAAGAAATTACCAAGGGATTTACCTAAGGTATTGGCTAAGGCTAAAAAGGTATAAGGATATGGAGATAAAGGTGTTATGTGAGCAAGTAAATGATCTATCTATATTATGTGATTTGATTTGGAATGGGTGTGCACTAGGGAGCAAGGAGATGGTTTAGATCTGATAGATATGAAAGTGATGTCAAGACTAATACTTTCTTGATCTATTTTATGCTTATAATATTAGATATGTAACTACGATGATGGTTTGATCTAAATATAATGAAGCATGTTGAGATATGAGTTTAACAGATAGTTTTAATTGAAACGATGGTTTAATTCAGTAACTCAAGGTCTGTAAGTTGTCTTGCTTCTGATTTTCCGTGTACATATGCGAACCGAGTTTAGTAAAGTGGTGTATAAATTATGCAATAATTTACTCAGTATATTGGAATATATATGTGGGTATCATGCGTGGAAGTCGCATACATGCGCAACACGTTTCATGGATATAGCGTATATGATCTAGGGTTTGTAGTGCAGCGTGATGATGACATTTGATGAGTTTTGCTTTCTTTATTGTTGTATGTCAATGATGTCTCTATCTTGATGATCTATGTCTAACAATGTTAATTGGGTTGAATTTTGAATGGAATATTGATTGGTAATGATGCTTGGTTTCGGGATATTTGATTGGTTTAGTGATTTATGATTGATCTATGTATGGTCCAATGATTGATTCAGTGTTATACTAATTCATGATTAAGTGTTTAGTAGTTTGTGATATGTATGTAGGTGTTAAGCAGAGGAAATACATATATACAAAAATTTTGTTCAGAATAGTCATGTACATATTTTGATATTTATTTGTCTTGTTGGGTTCTACATTAAGTTGTTTGATGCTTCAGAAATTCAGTTGATTTACAGTGCTTCGGTGACTCAAATTCAGTATTTTATTTTTTCATGTTTGGGTTTATTATTAGTATATGTCTAGTTGGAAAATATGATGAAAGGTGTCCTACATACTTTTTAATGATTGTTTGACTAATGGATCCAATCTAAACCATTATGAAAAGTGATCCACAAGGAGTTAAGGGTTGCAATCTTCAGAAAGAGGGTAGGAGCTTCCTTTTGATAGGAGTCGATAAACAAGGTTAGGGGGTTGTGGCTTCCTTTTGATGGGTATTGGAGAACGACTGGAGGTTGTAGCCTCATGCAGGTGGTTGCCTACATACTAGAAAGAGTCTACCTTAGTACAAAAATCTAA
The DNA here is from genome assembly GCA_034641835.2 of Pinus albicaulis. NCBI lineage: Eukaryota > Viridiplantae > Streptophyta > Pinopsida > Pinales > Pinaceae > Pinus > Pinus albicaulis. Next base: position 1,648,651,874 of record CM076581.1, on the reverse strand, counting down.
TGAAAAAATTATGTATTTAACAATAAATAAGACAGGGACAGTGGAAGCGGTGTTTTTCTCCCACATTGGGTTTCCACCTTAAATCCTAGTGTTTTATATGTGCTGCTTATATGTTGTGATAATTTTTTGTTCTTTACTACATATTAGAAATATATTTATTTATCGATGCAATGGTTAAAGATAAGTATCTGATGGAACACATGAAAAATTAGCAAACCAGATATACATTTTTTTCCTTCTATGAAGGCGCATACATACGTAGATTTCTTTAAGAACAATAGCATACATAATTCTGTATATAAAATTGAAATTTAAAGTGAATCAAAATATTGATTCAACAGCACCCCCCCCCCCCCCCGGTATTTTTCCCAAAAATTGGTATTGGAGTAGGTCCCTTAGAAGAAGCTTGATTGCTTAAAGGGAGATCTATCAATATGGGTAACCAAGAGGGAGTATCTTCTATCAGGCCTCCTTTTTTTAATAGAACTAAATTTTCATTTTTGAAAATCAAAATGAGAGTGTATTTTCAGGCACTAGGAGAAGATTCCTGGCCAAAGTTTGAAGGTGGGTATCAATACATGGTATCCATTCCAACAGATGATGCAGGGAAGAAAAAGTACGAGATCAATGCAAAGGTTGTAAATGTTATTTTGGTAATTTTGGCTAAATCGTATTTTGTTAAATTCATGCAGTTGAACACCACAAAGGTTATATGGGACAAACTTGTTCAAAGTTATGAACTTGACACTAAGTTAAAAAGCGCTAAACTTAAAACTTTTAGAATTCAGTATGATACCCTTAGAATACATGATGATTAAAGTATTGCAAGCTTTTTCCTTAGAGTAGACGAAGTTTTTAATTATATTAAAAATCTTGGTGATGAAATAAAGGTTATTATTGTTGTTGACAATATTTTGAGGTCACTAACTCCAAGGTTCGATTCCAAATTTTCTGCCCTTGAATAAATGTAGGATTTGAAGAATCTCACTATTGAAAAACTCCATGGTATCTTAACATCTTATGAGATGAGAAGAGGGGGTCCATTAGATATCATAGAAGCAGCATTCAAAGCCACAAAAAAGGGAAAGAAGAATAAGATCCTAAGGAAACAGGTTATGTTTTAGATGAAGAAGAAGCAAATTTTGTGAGGAAACTCCAAGTAGGAACTATTAGGTTCAAAGGTAACCTTTCTTTTAAATGTTTTTCATGTGGACGAGTAGGTCACTATGTCGTTAAATGTCCTTATAAATAAAATCATGAGAAAGGGAATAATGTTCCAAAGAGTATTGTTAAAAGAAATTTTAATAGCAACAAAACATTTTATACTCTTGAAGATAGTGAATATTCCTCTAATAATGAGGATGATGAATTAGATCAAGATTATCCTTTACATATGAAATTTGAAGAACAATGTGTAGATGAATCTGATGATGTCTTTATGGATGATTTAGAAGAAATTGATAGGCTCAAGTTGATAAACAAGAACAAGAAAAGGAAATCAATATGTATAAATAAAACACTCTTGTTGAAGAAATAACTCAGAAAAAAAAATTCTAGAAGAAGCTAAATTAGTTGAAGAACATTTGAAGAAAAAATTTCTATAAAAATAATGGCGTTGTGAAAACTTAGAACTTTAAATTGTGGGTCTAAGAAAGGAACATGAGAAAACAAAGGCTATAAATCTTAGATTTTCTAAAGAATCTGAGACTTTAAAAGAAATAATTAAAGTGCAATGCTCTCCTCTAATCAAGACAGTTCTTCTATAAAATCCAAATGGTGAAACATCAAAACCTCAAAAATCTTCTGAAATGGGTACATGAAGCTATGTTAATGAAGTAAAAGGAAGCATTCATCAATAGAAATCAACAAAATAATGAAGGATCAAATATTTCTCATCAAAATTAACCTTACCATGAACAAAAGGATAGCTATTAAAGAAGGTATTATACTCCTAGGTATTCTTACTTCAATAGTCAATGCTTCACTTGTCACAATTTTGGTCACAAAGTAGTTCATTGTGTTTCTTATGAAACAATTACGATTAGAGAAGCAAGAAAACAACGTAATACAATCAGGACAAACAAATATTCCTATAATGTTTTCTCACCTCTTCAAAATGAAATTGAATTTTATATTTGTAATAACTTTGTTCATGAAGAAACAGAATGCAGAAGTAGGATGAAGTCATCTTATCAACATGAACAGAAAAAAATACCACCCAAGATATGGAAAAAGAAAATTATCGCCTCTGAAAACAGTGGTCTAACATTGTATGTAGGAGATCAAGAGAATATATGGTACATTGACAACATATGTTCAAGCATATGAAAAGTGACAAGGATAAGTTTTTGTATTTTCATTAAATTAGGAAAGAAAATAATGTGACTTTTGGTAGTAACTCACATGCTACTATCAAAGGGAAAGGATATGTGATTTTAAAGAAAAAGGTCAAGGCTGGAAATATAGTATTTGTTGATGGGTTAAGACATATCTTGTTAAGTTTTATTCAAATGTGTGATCAAGGGCATGAAGATGTTTTCAGATCAAATAATTGTGTCGTAATAAATCTGGATACAAGTAAGATCATAATAAATGGAATGAGAACTCTATGTAATGTCTATGTCTTAGAAGGCGACAAAGAGCACTATTTTCTAAGAAAATATGAAGAAAGTTGGATTTGGCACAAAAGGTTGGGGAACCTCATATTTTCTTAATTATACAAATCAAGCAGGATGAGATAAGCTCATGACCTGCATAACATCTCTCCACTTGAAAATAGAATTTGCAAATCATGTCAAATTGGTAAGAAATCTAGAGTTTAGTTTAAAGCTAAAGAAGTTACTTCAAGTAAACCCCTTGAACTTCTTCACACTAATTTATGTGTTCCTATGAGAAATAACTCTCCTCGTTGTGAAAAATACCTCATATTATTCCTTCATGACTTTACAAGAATTTGATGGATTGGTCTACTAAAGTATAAATATGAGGTGTTTGATAAGTTTAAAGTATTCAAGGATCTGGTAGAAAATGAATTGGATCTAAAAATAAAATGTCTTAGATATGATAGAGGATGAGAGATTATATCAGATGATTTTTTCAATTTTTGTGAATAGTATGGCATCAAAAGACATTTTTCCATAGTTAAAGCTCCTCAACAAAATGGAGTGGTGAAAATAATGAACATGACGGCTCAACAAATGGCATGTGCCATGCTTGATGAGTCAGGAACACCTCACACCTTTTGGTGAGAAGTAGTTCATACAGTCATGGGTATACTTAATAAATCTCATGTTCGAATAAATAGTGGTAAAACTCCACATGAACTCTAGTTTGGTAAGCCTACAACTGTAAAAAAACTTTAGAATTTTTGGAAGAAAATGTTACATAAAGAAACACGATGATAAGATTGGATAGTTTGAATCTATAGTTGATGAAGGAATCCTCCTTGGATACGACTCTAGAAGCAAAGGATATAAATATTACAATAAGAGGCTTCAAAATATTGTTGAATGCATAGATGTTGTGATTGATGAAACATCCACATGTACCAAAAGGGAAGCACAAGTAGATGATGAACCTATCCCTACTACAATTCAAGAAGTTGTAGGAGAATAAAGAGAAGCATCATAAAAAGGAAATGGAAATACATATATGTCATAAAAGACACCATCAAGGCATGTTCATAAAAATCATCCTGAATCTCAAATTCTAGGTAGTAAGGAAGCAGGAATAAAAACTAGAAGAACTTTTGTTGGGACTTCTAGTCACTTAGCCTTACTATCCAGAATTTAACCTCAAAATGTGAATCAATAAATTAAAGATTAAATTGGGTTAAATCAATGCATGAAGACCTTGATCAAATAGAAAAGAATAATACATGGGAACTAGTACCAAGACCTCATGATAAAAATGTAATTGGAACAAAATGGGTGTTCAAGCACAAACTAAATGAAAATGGAGAAGTAATTTGAAACAAAGCAATACTTTTATGAAAAGGCTATGCTCAAAAGGAAGGGAGAGACTTTGAAGAGATATTTTCATTTGTAGTTATACTTGAAACCATAAGAATGTTTCTTGCATTATCCGGATTTCATAACTTTAAGGTATATCAAATGGATGTTAAATCTACATTTTTAAATGGGGATCTAGAAGAAGAAGTTTATATTGAAAAACCTAAAGGATTCATTCTTGGAAATGATAAAATTATTTTTTTCAAACTTATGAAGGCATTGTATGGGTTAAAACAAGCTCCTCGTGCATGGTACTATCATCTTGATAGGTATATTGAGAAAAAAGGATTCATAAAGGGTTCTTCATATAGAAATTTATATATCAAATTTGATGAGTACAAAATTTTGATAGTAGTGTATGTATATGACATCATATTTGGAAGCAATGTAGAATATATGAGTCAAGGATTTTCTTCAGTTATGCAGCAAGAATTTGAAATGTCTCTACTTGGTGAACTAACATACTTTCTTGGTCTTCAAGTTCAACAAACTAAAGATGGTATTTTTCTTTCTCAAAACAAGTATCTCAAACAGATTATGAATAAAGATGTAATGGAAAACTGCAAATCTTGTTTGCATACCAATCGTAATAAGAAGTATCTTCCATAGACCTAGCGGTCTAGTCTAGAACAACAAAAATCAAATAATATAATGTTTACCTTAAAGTAATTGAACAATAATATGAGTCTTACCTAGAATCTGTCACAAGCTTCACTCTCTTGTTGGATTGTACGCTCCAATCCTAACTCTGATTACTATAATTATAACCTACACATACAAACATAACAAGCCAAAGATCTACGATATCTATGTATAATTATCCAATCACTTCATTCAATGGATCAAAAAATCATTGAAACATATGAACATAAACATCATATATAGGAAAACAATGTACTCATTGTATTAATATAAGTGGAGAGAGTTACAACCAAATATAAGAGTTGATCATGTAGAGAACTCCACAAGTTGACTGGTACTTCCTTGCCACAAAGAACACCTCTATGTCACCTCAAATCATGGAATGAAGACTCTCTTAGGTATAAAGAATAAGCATGAGGATAATTAATATCCAAAAGTCAACCCTTAGCTTGTGGATGGCAGTAAATATATAGGAGAGGATGGTAGGTTAGGAATTCTTATCCATTTACCAATCTAGGCTTGAGATCCACTCTTGATGGGAGGAAGAGCTCAAGGGATAAGAGGTGAAATCTCCAAGGTAGGATGATATAGGATTAAAATTTCTTATCTAAGGTAAATGGTTAGAACAACTCCTAGAATCTTTTGGAAGAGGAAGCTTCGATATTCTTTTTATTTTTCCAAAATTTCAAGAATTAGCGTACCCCCATCAAGGGAAAAAATGTTAATGATCAGTGCAGGTGCAGAGTGGAGCACTGAACGCAGTATCCTAATGGAATAGGGTGTGTTGGGCCTTAAAAGCATGGAAATGTAGCAATTAAGCCCGCAAACTCAGGGATTTAGGAAGTCATTCCTAGGGATTTGTGTAGGGATGATGACAAGGTGTTCATGGATGTTGATTAATCTAGTTAAAAGGCCTATTGACCATATGTGACAAAATGACCTATAACATATTTCTCCCTAAAGCACAAAGTTAGAAATAATAGTTGATTACTGAAGTGCTTTACTTTGTGACAAGTTCGGATCAAGAAAAACAGGTTGAGATCATCATTTGTTACAATACATTTACATCATGATATATTTGTTGAGGGATGCATACCCATGCTTAGTAAATAAGCTAACATTACATGTACAATGATAAATAAGACACGTCCACTGATGAGAAAGAGTAGACCCATGATTACATGACTATCTATATGATTATATCCATCATACATTGTGATCTTGTATTTATCCTGAGTTCACAACCTGCATGGATGAAACTAGATTTGGGGTCTTCTATCTTGTTTACTCCATCGTCTAATGCACAATTCTAACCATTTGAATTAATGAGTGGAGGTCGAACATGGCAGACACCATATGATTACCTCCAAAGGATGTAATTCATTAACAGACACGAGAGAAATTGTCGATGATGTTAATGGCTCTTAAGGTATCATAGTACAATATATATGGTGTGAATAAATGAGTTGAATTCGAAAACCACACAAAATATTTTAGTTGAAGGCCAATGATGAAAACCTATCACTGAGAGCGAGGAAACTTGTCTTTGATGTATGCAATAGCCAAGGTACTACAAGGTGTTTCTAAGTCAACTTGCTGGATAATGGGTTGATGTCGATAGGAAGTGACCCGTCGTAGGAGGGCCTTGATGTATCCCCAATAAACGAAATGAAACATGTATCATGCTTTGAGACATAATTATGTTAATATGGAACTGGATCAGGAACGATAGACATGGAATGAAGGCTTAAGAGTATTGTAGCAGATATTGACTTAATGACTTCTCTTAAAAATATCCGTAACACTAAATGGAGTTGGCAACATTGATCCAAAATTGAAAATGAAGGATTTGAAATGGTGTGATGAACCAAAAGACAAGAAGATTTCCCAGCCCACCAACCACAGAGATGAAGTGGAAGAGTGTCATGTTCAAGAGAAACTCTTTTCCATTAACAAGTGTAGTACCGTGTTTTCCAAATTTCCCAAACCATTGTTAGTCAATACCTCTTTATTTTTTAACAAGCTTGAGGAGGATAACATATGCTTGATATGTAAGTTCATCCTTCAGATGAATCCATCCTAGTATGTTTAATGAACCCTGAGAAGAAGTGGTTTCGTCTCATCATGTTTTATGAATCCATTGTTATTTGATGTTTTTACAAGTCCAGTGAAGGTATAACTTGACATATTTTTCATGTTTAGAGAGTTTGAAAAAGAGGAGAAAAATAAAACTTAAAAGGTTCATTTTCGTAGATAGTCCCTTGAGTCTTAAAAGGAAAAAAATGATACTCAAGAGAACCCCTTATTCATGTTTAACTAAGGTATTCCTTTTTCGTAAATATTCTATCTCAGTTCGTAAAATGGTTAAAATTGTACTGAGTATACGTCTTTTCATTTAATTTAACGAGTTTGAAAAGATAAGTTCTTGACAATATTTTCATATTTTGGGAGTCAGAAAGAGATGAAAGAGGACTTCGCCTGGAAAAACGTGTGGTATAAATGGTAGCAGCTAGTTCTGGTAATGATGGAACTACTTAAAACACGTAAAGGTCAATAAGCTAGCTAATAAAACCACTCATCGTAGTGATTCCCCGGGAAAGGGTAAAAAGACAAGTGAAAGTGTATGAATGGAAAGCAGATGGTGATGATGGAATGAGAAAACCAAGGCTCATCTATCATAAGCAGGACGATAAAAATGGCAACCATGAGGGTTAGGATGAGAATGGCTTCATTCTTACACAAACTTGAAACATGGCAAACTACGCTTGAAACTGGTTTCATTTTTACACAAGCTTGAAACAAAGAAAAAATATGCTTAAAATAAGTTTTCATGCCCCTAGCATAATGACTCAAATAGAAGTACGTTCCCCACAAGATTCATTTCATTCACCTAAGTAGATTATTGGTTACTAACAAGTGGATGGAATGAATTTTCATTTACAATATCAAGTGAAATACTTGACTAGGAATTTACGATATCCAATCAAAGAATCAAAATGGAAGGGGATCAATGTCATATTTTAATGAGCTTGACACAGGAAAATAACTCTTCTCATGGGACCTTGTTTCATTTTTTAATGAGCTTGACAGAAGAAAAGGAACTCTACTTTGGTGCCTTGATCATGAACTCAAAAATATCATGGCTTCCAAGAGGATTTCATAATATGAGAGAACGAAACTCTGGAAGTTATAAAAGGATCCAATGGATAGATAAGACTCCAATTCCCCCAGTAAATGATGCACTACATCACCTACTAGATCATCAGTAGATGCAGGAATGGAACAACTTGCCACATAATTAATTTGTGGCAGGGGAGATACCACTTGCATATAAGGACCATTTAGGGATTTTGGGTTATTGGGAGTTAAATTAGGACCAATTAATGAAATTTGGTCAATGTTCATGATTCTTCCTTCATGCAGGAAACACATCACACGAAAGAGTGAAGAGATAAGATCTCCCATGACATAAACATAGTCACACCTAAGGAGTAAATTAAAATACAAAGAGACTTGGACTACCATCACATTGATATATATAGTCTTTCCTCCCAAAGTAATAGGAAACTAAGGAAGGATCCTTGACGGTTGACTAGTTCCTCTATTAAAATCAAACAAATTATGGGTAATAGGAACAAGCTGCACAGACCCTAAATCTTTCCAAGAAGTTGAGGAAAAAATACTAACAAACATGCCTTCATGTATTATTGTGCTAGGTACGAATATATTATAAGAGTGTACTATGATCTGGAAGGGAACGTAAGGAGGAATACAATATATTTCCAGTCGACTCCAATCAAAGGAAGTGAACATACTACTTGGAGAGGGTGTCGTGGGTGTTAGCCCCAAAAAGCTGGAGAGGGCTCTCTCTATGAGATCTTTCAATCAATTGAGATGATTGGAGATCAATCAAAGTCTTAAGCTAGATATTTATTCTCAATGGTTTGATTTATTGAATGGGGTTTTGTTGGATGGTGGTTTTAGGAAAGTGAAAATTAGTAGCTAGGTTTAGACTTTCAAATGATAAGTTACAAAAATAATTAGTAGCAAGGTAGGTATGCATAAGAGGTATTTTGGGGTTTTAGGAAATAGGGCTTGGGAATGGGAAATGAGTGAATGTAATGGTAGTGGGGAGTGATTTAGGGTGTATGGAGGAAAATGGGGTCCAGGGTAAAACAATTAAGCTTGCAAACTATGACCTAGGGTTTCATTTGTTTAAAACATGATATAAAGGGTAAGGGAGGGTATGCACCATAAGTTCAACACCACAAGATGAAAGGAAGGGCTATGGAGGTGCCACTTACTTGAAAATAGATGTAGAAAACCTAAACTGAAGCTGAGAAACTCTGCAATGAAGATTTGGGACCGTGGCACCCTTATGCAAAAAGTGCAGCATACAGAGGAAAAGCGCAGTGAGGGACTGTGAAAAACACAGTGTGGCCTCTTGCAAAAAGCACAACACCCTTGGAAAAAGCGCATCGAATGACCCATAATTCGATTTTGTGAAGGAAAACTCGATTTTTTGCTTGGGGAGGCTAGGAGCCCGATGCTTTGAGGATGAAAATGAATGAATTCTTGGTCTTTGGGAGCCTTTATACTTGTAGAAATGTCATTAAAAAAACTTGGGACCCACTTTTCCTTTCTTAAAATTGACTTTACATTTCTCTTTATCTTTAATTTATAATTTAGATCATTTAGCTTCATCTTTTGATGGCTTAGGAACACTGATTTAATTTTTGGAACTTTTCTTATTTTCTAATGGAAATTTGAGTGTGCAGCTACTTAGAACTCTGAGAACTTATTAAAAATTAGGAAAATAAAATTACATTTTTCTTTGAAATCAAATTTACAAATCAAAATTACTGATGAAATTTATTTATTAGCACTCCTTCATTTGTTGGACTTTATGCATGAAATGGTGATTTTATAACCTTGGAAACCCTAAAACCTAATGGAGACTTTGACTAAATGAAACCATGATGTAAATGACTATGATGATAACTCATGACTGATGGTACACTCGGCAAAGTGGTGAAATGAGCTAGCAAGTTATAAAATTTTGAAAGGAGTGACATCAGACCTAAATCTGCAGCAAGTGACCAAATTTTTGCATGATGACCTAATGGAATGACAAAATTTTCAAAATGGGACCCTAACATGACATGAAAAGAGTTTATTTGACCACCGGTGGAAGGATGCAAAAACTGACACTTACAGTGAGAACAAGAGAACTCCCCCCTTGTGCTATGGGAATGGGAGAATTGCTCCCTTGTTTCATGGGAATGGGAAGATTCCCCCCCTGTACTATTGGAACAGGAGGATTTCCCCCTAGTTTATTGGAATATGAAGAAACGAGAAGAACATGAATGGTATAAGTCCACTCTCTGTGGGAAATGTATGATCTACTGAAGGTGGAATTGAGTCAACCATTTTCTCAACCAATGGTTTTTCGAGAAAAAAATCATGGGATTCATGTTGAGAGAGAGTGGTATTGATGGGATTCAAATTCTAATTAATAACTTCATCAACTAGTGGAGGATTGGGAGAAAGATTTCAGTGACAAGACGAAGGATGAGGTTGAGAACTTGTAAGGTTTTCCAACACTTTTTAGGCTTCATCCATATAAGGAAAAGGGTGAATAGGATGATTCCCTTCACATAACCTACATGGAAACTTAACTTTCCCCTTCTTCCCATGGACCTTACTATCACTAGTTGATGGTTTGTCACTAGCATGATCTCCATAGGTTGATGAACAGGGTTGATGTGAGCTTGTGGACCACACTTCTAATATCTTTGAAATACCAAGACAATCTCTAATAAGGTGGGAACCCTTACATAAATTTCAAGGCAATTTAGCTTTGTGGGGTAGAAATGGTTGCTTGGTTTCCCCCTTGCTTATTTTGCTTCATAATATTCATTTTCTTCTTCTTCTTTACCACCTAGTAACTACTTTGAGGCTTTCACGAGATGAAGAGGAATGAGAAAGAATAGGTGAAGAAGGAAAAGCATCAACATTAGGATCAACTTGTTCAGGTGGAGGACTACTTTGTTGAGGATCAGTTTGGACATTCAGAACCATAGGGGCCAAAAAAAATCAAACTAGAAAACTAATTTGGTAAATCAGGTAAGGGACAACATTGCCATATAAGGAGCACCAATATTTCCAAAAGAAGGAAAAGGAACAGGATTCCTGTTAAAGGGGTTTCCTTGACTGATGGACTCAGGAACTATTTCCATTAGTCTCAACCTAAGAAATATTAAGGAGTTGTTCCACGGTGAGGATGTTTTTCCACGGTAAATTAATTGATTTTAGAAAATAAAAGACACAAAATCAAACAAAATAGGGGTAACTAGGAAAAAGGATTTACCAAGTAAATATGAATTACAATATACCACCTTGGAGAACCAAGAATTTATGTACGGGCAGGCAATATCCCTGAATGTGGTGTTTGGTGTATCACAATTTACAAGGCGGCTAACTAGGTTACCTATGGTGAGGATAGCAACCTATGGTGGACTTTCAAAATATACTCAACGGTACGTGGAAATGCAGTCTTTGTTAGTGTTGTCTAATGCGTCAACATACAATGATATAGTTCCCATATACTTTTCATGCATGGATCTCCATCCAATATACCCAAAGGTACATGGAGAATGGTCTGATACACTTACATACGTGGAATGGGATTTCACCCCTGAGATGCAACGCTGGAAAAAAATGACAACCTCTATGTTTATAGACGTTAGAATACGTATCTAGCCTATACCTCTAAATTTTTATGTTAATGTTACAAATGCTCCTTAGGTTGATGCAATAATTTTTAATATTTATCTTCAATTAGGTTTCAGTTTCAGGGCTCACTACGAATTTCACCTGAATATCCTAAAATTCAAGCTAGCATGAAGAAATGAAACTTTAATTTTCAATGAAAATATATCCAAAGGAGGGAAGAGAACAAAGAGTATGCAACATACAAAATGTATAAATCAATATGCTAAGTGAAATTCCCTTAAATGCAACTGTTCCAATTCCAATTCACACACAAAAACCTATATGCCAATGCAAATATATTTTTCTTTTTAGTTCCAGTTAATTTTCAAATGAGAGAAAACTAAAATGAATGTCTAATAACTGATAAAAGGGACTATTTAGAATGATGACTAAAACATGAATTATTTCAAGCAGTCTATGATCAAATAAATCATTTTGTTAATGATCTAATGACAAGAACAAAGGAAAACCTAAACAAATTCTCATCAAAGGAGTAAAAAACCAAAATAAAACACAATACAGGCTTCTGAGAGACCAAAAGACACTCATGAATACAAGGAAGATCAGTTGGAACAAATTTGAACAGAGAGAAAATCGCAATAAGGAAAATTTGTGCATGAAATAGGGATCAACGCAGGTGTTGAAATGGCACCAGTGCTCTGAAACACAGGTGCATAGAACACTAGGATGCACTACAACGTAGGTAAAAATAATGTTAGGTTGCACTACAATGCTCTATCTCCATACCAAGGGGAGTGTTGATCAAAGAATTCCAAGTTTCGGCACAAAAATGCAACTGAAGCTCAATGAAATGCCAATTCATATTGAGTGAGGCAATGAAGGTCTGAACAAGAGGAAAAATAAATACTAAGGACAAGGAAACCACCGAGGGAATGAATTGATCCCTAGTATAGTCACCAATTTTTTATACAATATCTACGACTGCAGATGGAAGTATCTTCCCTAGACCTAGTGGTCTGGTCTACAACAATAGAAAACAAAGAATATAATGTTTCCCTTAAATTAATTGAATAATGAGATGAGGCTTACGTGGAATCCATCGCAATCTTCACTCTCTTCTTGGATTGTACGCTCCAATCCTATCTCTGATTGTTATAATTAGAACCTACACATACAAACACAACAAGCCTAAGATCTACGACATTTGTGCAGCATTATCCAATCACTTCATTCAATAGAACATCAAAGCATTGAAACATATGAATATAAACATCATATATAGGAAAAAAATGTACTCCTTGTATTAATAGAATGGATAGAGTTGCAACCAAATATAGGAGTTGGTCATGTAGAGAACACCCCAAGTTGACTTTTCCTTCCTTGCCACGAAGCACACCTCTATGTCATCTAAATGCATGGAATGATGACTCTCTTAGGTCTAAAGTAGCATCATGAGGGTAATCAATATCCAAAATCCAACCCCTAGCTTGTGGATGGCAGTAAATATATGGGAGAGAATAATAGGTCAGGAATTCTTATCCATTTACCAATCTAGGCTTGAGATCCACTCTTTGTAGAAAATATACCCACATGATTCAACCTGATCTTATAATGTATTAAAATAAGATAATGAATCCTTCTAGAATTTGCGGAAACAAAAAATGATCCCACAATCACATAACAAATAAGAGAAAGAGACAATCAATCACACAACACAAGATGTATCCGGGGAAATTTATTTTTCAAAACCCCACTATCTCTATATTGCATATGGTGAAGATCATGGAACAATACAATGTTATTCCTCCACTGAGAAACTTCCTACACTCTGTTGGTTGTCTCACTTCGATCTAGCTCAGATTTGGCTTACGATCTAAGAAAAATCGGTCAAGTATTTAACCTTTTGCTTTCCTCTACTTGCCCAACCTTACTTATGCATTCTTGGGCTGATTAAGCCCCTATGAATTAGAAAAATCCCCAATAATTATTGCGCAATACTTCAAGGACTTCTCGATGAGCTCGTGCATGACCTATACAATTTTCTAATAGTACAACTTATAGATATCTTCCCTTTAACCTCAACCTCAACTAGACCTTCCTTAGAATTGACATGAATCAGCTATTTATAGTGAATTATCAGTTAACTGATTGATCATTTCATGTGAATTAAATCTAATTTAATTCACATGAATTCTCACTAGCTCATCTCTCAGTTAGAACTAGTTAAACTAATTTTAACTCAATTAATTGAGTTACCTATGTACAACTCACAAATAACTATATCTAGACCCCCTAAAAATATAAAATCCCTTTGCATGCATCCTTGTAGACCTCTAACTCAAATTTCCTAAGCTAACTAAGTCTTCCTGACTCGGTTAACTAATAAAAGTTGTCATGAGATGAAATTACAATTTTTCTTCCAATTTAATTAAGGGAAAATTAAATTAAAAGCCTCATATGGTAGCCATTTCTAGGTGCCATTTTTTGGATGCCAATTTCATTATTTCTTGTTGAAAATTTCAGCACTCCCTCTATAACAAGGAAGAAATTTAATATATCCCGATATGGTAGCTTTGGAATGTTCTGCATGCAACACTTCCCTCTAGTGTTGTTCCTGATGCAACTCCTAAAACTAAATAGCCTAAAAACAAAATTGGAATCAGTATGATGCATCTATCATCAGAGTCTCTAACTTCTACCAGTTACCGCATTATCTACTGAAATATCTACGCTACTACTGACTCTTCATTTGTGCCCTCTGCACTGCTGCCAACTCTTATCTACACTCCAGTATCTGACATTTGTCACTCTGATTTATGATTTCTTGACAACTAACTGCATCAATCCTATATATCCTTCCTGCTAATGTGTATTGTGGGCTCCTCGTAGCCAGGTCTACTCCATGAGACAAACCATCTCAATGGATCCTGCCCAAATTTCTTCTCTTGGGATTATTTCTTCACATCGCCCCACCTCTCACCTGGAGGTATGGTTGCATGTGCTCCCTCTACCCATTTGGCTCGAAATTTCCCCTACTGGAGGTCTCTTCTTGAGTGGATGCTTCCACTTGGTCTCCTCTCTGCTTCTCCAGTTGTGGCTGCTCCACGACCTTTTGAGACTGCTATTAAGGCCGCATGTTGAGAGCTAATTTTTTCTCCCTCTCAACCACCAAGTCACTAACCTCGACTTTGATCCTCAAATCTTTTCATGCATCCTCGACCTCGAGAGCATATAGCTTATTGACTCTTGCACTGATTTTTTTCACCCGTCCTGTGGCGATGTGTCTAAGGAACACCTTTCCTTTCCTAAATATGACATCATAACGACAGTCTTCCAATACCGCTACAGAGACAAGATTCTTCCTTACTCCTGGAACATACAAAACATATGTCAGTCTGAGAGGGGATCCAGACTCCCTCTTGTTAGACTCCTGTATTTCATATTATCACAAGTTGACTGATTATTTCTCAGATCTCTCATACTGAAAATAATATTCCATGGCTATCATTTATTTTTAGAAAAATAAAGCAAGACCCTGGCTCTCAAGAGCATCAAATGAATATATATGCCTTTCATCTCAGTTGCGAGAGGAAAGTGTTGTTGATTAAGTGTGATGGTAAGCAAACTCCATATTGCCCCTACCCTTCATTTTTCCTAATTCTGTACTCCAACGCCCTAAATCCCATTTGAACCCCAAGACCCACATACATAACATTTTGCACTTATCCCTTTATAAACCCACTTATATCTAAGTCTGAAGTCTTAATGCTACAGCTCCACCCACCCACTAAAAGTCGTATACTTACCTCTTGCCCGCACTTCGCACCCTGCAAGTTTTAACCTTTTCTTCTTAATTCATCGTCAAAACATAAAACTCCGTTGATGTGATTTGATGGGACCCATCCAACCTTTATACATTACCAAATCCGCATGCAAACCTTTGTATTTCGCATTTTCCTTACCTTTCGCCTTTTCGCACTATCCAGCGTTTAGCGTGTCGCATTTCGCATTTCGCACATTTTATAACTTACCTTTTAAGTGCCCGCAAGTTATTTTGTTTAAGTTGTGATGCGATCGCATATCACACGTCGCAAGCTCAGGAGGATAGCGCACATAGCGCCCGCAAGTTAAATTTTTTAACTTACGAGATAACTCAATCACAATTGCACATCGAAATTTTCAAAGGATAAGCGCGGAGGTAAGTGTTAAAATCGCCAAAGTGTGATATGCAACGATAGTGGGACCCGATCAAAATCGCACATCGCGAGTTTCAAAGGATGAGCACGGGAGGTAAGTGTTAAAATCACCGAAGTACAATATGCGACGACAGTGGGACCCGATCACAATCGCACATTGCAAGTTTTAATGGTTAAGTGCTAAAGAAAAGTTAAAAACAATGAAATGCGAAGTGCGATGTTGGTACGAATGCGATGCAGGTCCAAGATGAAATCTAAACAATTTCAGGTCCAGGCGTATGAATTTTGAGCATCATTTTATGAAGAAAAAGATTTAAACACGGTAGAAAGGACTCAGGTAGCAAATAGACACCATGGGTCAAGACAACCAAAGGGTGTTCATACAACAGATTTCGCTAACACAACACTTAGTTTGCCAGCACAATACTAAAAAGGTGGTGACTCAGCAACAGTATTCGAGTAGAACAGGGCTAGAAACACAGATGCACCCCTTTCAGATCGATTTCTTTCCTTTCAGTTCATTTTTAGAAATTATAGATTGCCTTGTCACACAGGCATTGATTGTAATTTGTTTTTATTTTTATATAAATACTTCAGTTTTGGAAGTATTAAGGGTCGATTGATTGAAATCAAAATTAATTGTCTTTTGGAATACTGTAAGCTTTTTCAAATCACTGGAGCATCAATAATAATCGGACCATTCAGATGATTCTTGTGGCTTAAATACAGGTGATGTTTTTCTTCTGTTAAGTATGTTTCATTGTTATCTTTCATTGTAATCATCTGAATTCCAATTGCAAAGCAGAAAATGTGATGAATATGATTTACTTCTAAGTACCTTATTCTGACTTCATTTACAATCATAATGTTTTCCACTGAAGGCCAAACTAAAGAATTCTTAATTGCTCTTTAGTTCTGCTGAATTTTTTCATATTTCTATCATAATCCAGTTATAAATTTGAAAGATCCAGTAAATATTTCTAGCTTGACCTGTGTTTACTCTGTGAAAAAGTGATGCAATTATCCAATTATATTTTGAATCCATTGCCCAATAGACATTAATCAATTGAATACAATCAATTTTCCAACATCCAAAAGAAAACTCAAAACCCAAGTACAATCATAACTAGCCTAAAAACTCATCCAAACAAAGTTAAATCTTAAAGAGAGAGCCCTCTCTAAAACTAGCATGGCTAGATCCCAGTTTCCAAAGTTGGTTTGATGTTGACTTATGAAATTATTTCTCACAATCTCTAGTAAATTACATAACACTAACATAGTGGCAACCATACTGGGGAAGAAATTTATCTTCCTTAGAAAGCACATCAAAGTTTAGATCTGATTACTGGTGGTGGATAGTGACCAGACACAAGAAGGTTGCATTATTCACCTGGCAACTCCATGATTCAAAGAACCCAGATTTTGAGCATTCATGGCGATTCCACAACATGCTGACCAGAGTTCCCGTTGAACAAGATGACAAGGAAGTAGTTATTAGAATTTCAGCTTGATTAAGATTTCCTAGATGTTGTCTTTCTCATTTTGAAATCAAGAAAATTTAGTCCTGAAGCTAAAACATGGTTTCTGGAGATAGTTGTTGAACGATATGAAACTAGTATTGAACTTTTGAATTCTCAAATTCAGTCAAACAATTTCTAAGATCCTAAATAATTCTTGGAAATTCTCCCTCCCCCTAAGCAAGAGGAAATTTCACTACCTCTTGACTTACATATTGAGGATGATTTTGTTTTCAAGTACCAAACTAAAGATGAGGTTTCAAGGTTTAATACTAAGGATATAATTGATAAACTAGTCATTGAAGGCCTAGAAGCAAAAAACATACATCATGTTTTTATTGATCCTGTAACATATTATATGGAGGTTCTTTTTAGCTCAAGTTTTCAAACATGTATTCTTTATAAGTATCAATTACATCAGTAGTTGCCATTACATATCACAACTTTGGTTATGAGGACACATAATCAAGTTATACTGTTGATTTTCCTGACAAGCAGTCAAGTTGTCCATTTGTTTTTGTTGCTACTTGACTGGTTGCACTGGCATTATTGTATCATTTAGAACCGCAACAATATAAGTAGAGTAGGGTAGGTAGGTGTGCAAATGAGCTCAGTACTCTGAGCATTTTTCCAGTTGTAGTTTCATATTACTTTCTAGTTTTCAGTGCAAGTATATTCCATCCTTCAGTTTGCAGGGAGTGTTGATTTTGAAATGAGCCTTCTCAGCCACAGAGGTTTTGTAGAAAATTAAGTTGAAAATTTTGGATCAGGCCACTAGTCTATGGTGTTCTTGACACCTCCTGAAGGAGCTGCCATCCCCAACTAGAGCCACTTTTAGACTCATGTATTTCACAGTATCACAAGGTGACTGATTATTTCTCAGATATCTCATACCGAAAATAATATTCCATGGCTATCATTTATTTTCAAAAAAATAAAGCAAGATCATGGTTGTCAGGAGCATCAAATGAATATATATACCTTTCATCTCAGTTTCAAGAGGAAATTGTTGTTGATTAAGTGTGATGGTAAGCAAACTCCATACTTCCCCTACCCTTCATTTTTCCTAATTCTAGACTCCAATGTCCTAAATCCCATTCAAACCCTGAGATCCACATACATAACCTTTCAGACTTATAAATTTATAAACCCACTTATATCTAAGTCCGAAGTCTTAATGCTACAGCTCCACCCACCCACTAAAAGTCGTATACTTACCTCTTTCCCGCACTTCGCACCTCGCAAGTTTTAACCTTTTCTTCTTAATTCATCGTCGAAACATAAAACTCTTCCGATGCGATTTGGTGGGACCCATCCAGCCTTTATACATTACCAAATCCGCATGCAAACCTTTGTATTTCGCATTTTCCTTACCTTTCGTATTTTTTCACTTTCCAACATTTAGCGCGTCGCATTTCTCACTTCACACATTTTATAACTTACCTTTTAAATGCCCATAAGTTATTTTGTTTAAGTTGCAATGCGATCGCATATCGCACGTCGCAAGCTTAGGAGGATAGCGCACATAGCTCTCGAAAGTTAAATGTTTTAACTTGCGATATACCTGATTGCAATTGCACATCACAAGTTTCAAAGGATAAGCATGGAGGTAAGTGTTAAAATCACTGAAATGCGATATGCAACAACGATGGGACCTGATCACAATCGCACAGCGCAAGTTTCAAAGGATAAGTGCAGGAGGTAAGTGTTAAAATCTCTAAAGTGAAATATGCGACAATGGTGGGACCTAATCTCAATCGCACATCGCAAGTATTAAAGGTTACATGCTAAAGAAAAGTTAACAACAACGAAGTGCGAAGTGCAATGTTGGCGCGGATGCAATGCAGCTCCAAAATGAAATCTAAACGATTTCAGGTCAAGGTGTATGAAGTTTGAGCACCATTTTATGAATAAAAAGGGTTAAACATGAAAAAAATGACTCGGGTAGCAAATAGACACCACGGGTTAAAACATGCAAAGGGCATTCATACAACAGATTTCGCGAGCACAACACTCAGTCTGCCATCATAGTACTAAAAAGGTGGTGACTCAACAACAGTCTTCCAGCAGAATAGGGCCAGAAATGCAGATGCACTCCTTTTAGATTGATTTCTTTCCTTTCAGTTCATTTTGAGAAATTATAGATTGCCTTGTCACATAGGCATTGATTGTAATTTGTTTTTATTTTTATACAAATACTTCAGTTTTGGAAGTATCAAGGGTCGATTGATTGAGATCATAATTATTTTTGTCTTTTCGAGTACTGTAAGATTTTTCAAAGCACTGGAGCATAAATAATAATCAGACCATTCATAGGATTCTTGTGGCTTAAATACTGGTGATGTTTTTCTTCTTTTAAGTATGTTTCATTGTTATCTTTCATTGTAATCATCTGAATTCCAATTGCAAAGCAGAAAGCGCGATGAATAGGATTTACTTCTGAGTACCTTATTCTGGTTGCATTTACAATAATAATGTTTTCCACTGAAGGCCAAACTAAATAATTCTTAATTGCTCTTTAGTTCTGCTGAATTTTTTCATATTTCTATCATAATCCATTTATAAATTTGAAAGATCCAGTAAATATTCCTAGCTTGCCCTATGTTTACTCTGTGAAAAATTGATGCAACTATCTAGTTATATTTTAACTCCATTTCCCAATAGACATTAATCAATTGAATAAAATCAATTTTCCAAAATCCAAAACAAAACTCAAAACCCAAGTACAATCATAACTAGCCTAAAAACTTATCCAAACAAAGTTAAATCTTAAAGAGAGAGCCCTCTCTGAAACTGGCATGGCTAGATCCCAGTTTCCAATTTTGGTTTGATGTAGGCTTATGTGATTAGTTCTCACAATCACTAGTAAATTACAGAATGCTAACACCTCTGAAAGGTAATTGTACCTATGTTATACGTACTATACCTCCTATCATCTCCAAACTCTATGTTATTTTTGAGGTCATTCTTCTCAAAGTCACTAAAGAGATATTTATTGCTCGTCATATGGAATGAGGCATTGTTGTAGAGGTACCACATGCATCCAATTACAGTGATTATCATACATGCAATGATAGTAAAATCAAGCTCGAACTAGGAAGCTAGCACTTCACCCACTGCAACTGCAGTCTCCTTCTTGCTTGCCTGATTCCGTGGACAATTTGAGGCATAGTTCCCATGCTCATGATAGTGAAAACACCTGATCTTGGACAAGTGTCTCTTGCATTCTTCACCTTGGGACTTCTTTCCCTTGTATTTATTGCATTTTCCTGCCAATGCAAAAAATTCTTCTTTGTCTTTTCTGTAGGTTTCGTCTTTGGTGCTTTGCCTTATCTCTTCTATTATTAAGTCAGACCATAAGCACTCCAAGTCTGGTAAATTATCCCTCCCATTCACAGAGTCCTGGTAACGATGCCGGCTCTTGGGAATGCCTAGAAGTGTTAGGCTCACCAAATCATCCTGGGCTATTGTCACACCAGCACTTCCCATCTCATCTCGACATTGAGTGAACTTCTTCAAGTATGTTGGTATTGTCTCGCGCTCCTCCATCTTGATCTTTCTAATATTGTCTTTCAATGCCAAATTCCTGTGGTCGCTGCTATTCTGAAATAGTTTTGTCAAGGAATCCCACATAGCATACAGAGCCGCCTTCTTTTGGCTTGAGGGGTCCTGACCCAGGTTCAAAGTTTATGGAGAAACCAACAAACCCTCCAACTATTGGCCCTTTCGGCGAGACCTGCTTGCACAAATCAAAGTTTCACCCGAAGTAGAATGGGAGGGTGTTGGAACCAATTTTCCACACCCTAAGGGAGAAAATAATGAAGTGGCCCCAAGAAAATCGAATGCAGACTTGTATCAATCATAAACAGATGTGCGCAATAGAATAAGCCAGACTCACTGAATGTGCGCAATCCTTAATAGAATAAGACATAGTCGCAGATTTTTTCAGTGCAAATAAAGCATAACAGAACCAGATCCAGATCTAAACCATGTGCAAGTACTTAAGTAGATTTATCAACCATTATTATGCATACATAACCATAACAGATATCCTTATGCAATGATAAATAAGCAACACAGAAACAGTGCGATCTTAACAGAAATAGTAGATAAATAACTTGAAGCAATAACACAATAATTTCGCCAAAATTTGTCCTTGTATTAATTCGGATCCTTTCAATACATATCAGAATTTACCTTACAATTAAACCTTCCGTGCACACAGCCAGTGGAGTCCGCACATAGACAAGACTAGGTCTCCGTGCACACAGCCAGCAGGAGCCTTTCAACCCAACCCAGACAAAACCCTTTACAACGTATCACAAATGCATACAAATCATAATCATCTATCAACTTGATTGACTAATTACTTTCCTTAGACTCAATCTATCTATTTATATTCTTTCCGCACACAAATACTATGGTCTCAAACCATGGTTTGAGGCCCACACTTTACCCTTAAACACGTTTACATCAAAATTAGGGGCTTTGACCCACCCGAAATCCCTTAGCTCATTTGCATAGCGCGCATATACAAAAATTATACAAAATTATGTCATAAAGTGTGCCCCGGGGGACCCCGCTCCAATAGGCCCCAACACAAACATTTGACTCGTCCCGAGTCACTAAGGCATCTACTCCCTGATTTTGGATTGAGCGTGCTAACAAAAAATTTCAAAGGGAGCACTAAATCCAGACTTTGCGCTGTAGTGCCATGCACTTTTTAAACTAAATTTTCTGTGGTGGTCCCTTCAATGGCCATCTCGATGTTGCGTTGTGCCTTTTGAATAGTATTCAAAGTTTTTTGAGCGCTTGTGAAATATGAAGATCCTCCTCGGCCCACGATTTCATACGTGCTTCCAATAGATGTTCCTTTCAGCGCAACTCTTCAATCTTTGTTTGTATCGTTTGGAACTTCTGCAAACAAGCTAGGTGCGAAGGAAGAACCAAGGTCGGTGCCATTGTCCTGATATCTTCAAACTATTGTCCCTTCCGATGCAAAGTGTCGTTCAGTTGCTGAACGATTGGATAATTTTGTCTAGATTTACATACACCCATCACTTTGTCTAACATACTGTCACACTACATGACTACAATAGCAATACTATCTCTAACTTGTTTCACCTCAGCTTCTTGTTGGGCGTGAACTTCTGGTGGAGTATTTGGCTGCAACTTTTTCTATAGATCTGCAATTTGTTGTTCATAATCTATTCTGACTGTTTGCACCTCAGCACGAGAGGCTTTCAATGCGGCAACCAATTCTTCTAATTTTTCCTCTAGTGCAGTTGTGGCCAAGACAGCTGGAACATCTTGACATACTTGATGGATTTTTGCCTCTAGCGCAGTGCACTAGGCTTCGGCGGCATGGGATGTTGCTTCAGCTTCTTGTTGTATTTGGTGGGCTACTTCCGTCTGCTTATGAGATTCCATTGTATGGGTGTGGTCAATAGCCTCTTTGTACCGAATTTCATCAACAATCATGAAGTGCATCAAGTGCAGCCTCCCTGCGGGTAACATAGAAATATTAATATTGATATCACATGTTCCACGGAATTGGGCACGCTGGGTAGCGTCCACCTGAATGGCTGGCATGGGGATTTGGACAACGTGGACATCTCTGGTGGCTGGTAATGCAACATCTAATGGTTGTGCACTTGTGACTTACACGTTGGTATAGCTTGCCTAAGCTACACTTGCTTGTATCTAGCTCACCTGCATCTTCAGCTCTTAGATTCCAACCTGAACAAGCTTCAGCGCAGACTTGTACTGCACCTCCATGTTGGTCTAGCGATCCTCGGTCGCAGACGTAAAAATGTTGGAAATTTTGTGCAAATCATCTTCTATCAACATCAGGACCTCCTGCCTGACCTCTTTGGAACCCTTCCGCTTCTTTTGTTAGCCCCCAGTGACCTGAGAGCCACACTTGGTTCCCTTAGAGGTTTCTGCTTCTGCTGTTTCCTTTTGCGCAAACCCATTATTCTCTGGATTTGTTTATTTTCCAAGTTCGATGGTGTTTCTAGTGTAGTGGGTGTTGCTTCTTTCTCTGTCACCTTCTCTGTTGTTTTCACTGGCTGGGAGCTAGTGCGTAGCTTCGTTGGTGTGATAGGGGTTAACCATGTGGGCATCCATTCTATTGTCAATCTAAGAAAACCATCCTTCGTCACTAATTATGGTAACTCATACCATACTCCTTCCATGATGCCCTTTGCGCAGATATGCATGTTGTGAAATATAGCTTTGAAGTTAGCTGCCATCTTATATTGATCATATAGCATAGGTGACAGTCGTGGTTTTGACTGTACCACTTGATAAATAGTGGCATCATAAATAACCCAAAAGATCTTATTTTCTTGGGCGTGCACCGGATCTGAAGAGTTCCATAAGGTGGAATAGCGCACAACTTCGCACATATATGGCTCAATCTCTGGAAACTGGGTGTCTTCGAGGGTATTCCACCCAATCATCATGATTAACAACAATAACCACGCATAGTGGAACTGCTTGCCTTCCTCTTGTGCCTCGCACACATTTTCGAGGAACTCCTTACACAAATAGTTGGACCAGTTATAAATAAATCCATTATCACACTGCCAGAAAGAGTAATGACATGTGTGGACACCTCCTTTGGTCTGTATTCATGCATCATCTTGCAGGCCAAGATGAGTGTACTGAATTAGACTGCGGGGTCATTTATTTCATGGACAATGAAGCCTCGGATCTTGCGCGAGACTTGGATCTTATTCTTGATTTGGTCTACGATGGTTTTCTCCTAGGATTTTCCTCCAAATTCAAAAGCAGGGTTAGCTCCTTTAGCAAGTAGCCCAATGATCTTATGGATCAGTGCGTCATCAATAGGGATGCACTCCCAACCACAGCGCATCATCATGTACCAACGCAAGCAACTACCTAGCACATATGTCATTTATGGGGTTGCGCCAAAAATGAGGGATCTGGAATAAGTTTAGCAGGTCTTTCTTGTGCAGAACGAGCACCCATATTTTAGGCTCGAGGCACACAATTCCTCCTTCATAAGTAATTTGATGGAGATACAACTTTGACGCAAGATCTGGGAATTTTTTGACGTCTGAAATTTCCCAATCGTCGAATTTGAGCTGTGGCACTTTAGGGAACATGTTCCCTTCCATCAGGAAATTCTCAGGGATTAATGGCATAAGGATGCTTGCGCACACCTTCTCTAGGTATTTGGGAATTTTGACTGAGGGTTTGCACGGCGCAACATAACTCGGCATCCGCGAGAAAGGGGCCACTTCGACCACATCCTCCTCTCCTAAAAAAGAAATTCAGGGACCTTGGCCATAGGCCTTTTTAGCTTCTTATCCATAGTAGAGCATGGATTTGGGGTCTTCTCCCTTGTATATTTTTGCGTTCCAGAAGACTGCCCCTTATTATACTTGGAGGGCGCAGGTGTTTCAACAATTGGGACTTTCAACGTAGCAGGGTCATATCCAGGTCTCATGGTTGTCATACTTTCAGGAATAATGTAGCCCAACCCGGCTCGACGTAGCGTGTCCTCGAACCCTAAATAAAACCAGACATAGACACAGTGTATACAGTGGAAATCAGGGAGCTCAAAGCAAAGAATTCACTCATAAATAAAAGGGAACTATTGCGACCCCATAGTTCATATTTATACTTGTGGCACATCTTCAATCGCTCCTTCTGCATTAATGTGTCTCCACAAATGGAAAAATGGTCTCAAATATAGAAAAATACCTTCATGAAATGCAACCTAGATGCTCCCATAAATGGTAATAAATCTTTCTTTTATAGTTTTACTATTCCAATGACTAGTTTTTGACACCTTTGCGACCCAGTCAACTTCCTCGCGCAGCTACCGCATGCACATCACACCTTACTACGCATATACTCCATATCTAATAATAACCATCTACAGAGCGTCCCCCCCAACAAAATCTTATTGATCAGGTATTTCAAAGCATATTGGGTAGTGTCTTTCACTTCTCTCAATAACTGCAAACTCCTCTTACATTCGTCATCCCAATGGAATGTCGCACCTCTTCTAAGTAACCTAGTCATGGGCACAGTGATCAACTCATATCTCGGAATGTGCTTCCTATAATATCCAGTAAGGCTCATCATGGGGCACACCTGTCTGAAATTTTCAGGGGGATAAATTGAAGTTCGAGCGACCACGTGCTGTTCCCTGGATTCCACAATCGCCAATTGTCTGCACTTTACAGTTTCCTTCATCGGTGCATTAACAATTTTTGGGATCAAATCTTGGCCAACCCTATCAAATCCATTCTCAAAGATAAATGTAAGAATAAAACTCTTTGTTAGGCAGACCATTCACTAGTGCCTTTGCACAGCTCTTTCTCTAAATACCATTTAGTAGGCACCTTCCCCCAATTGTGACTAAACATATGGACAAATAAAAAGAACGAGTAGAAAAGACACCAGTTGTCATTACAGAAACTCCTCCACATAAAACAAAGGTTGCAAGAAGAAACTACGCAGAAAAAGACAAGCTGATAAACAAACTCCACAAAAGGCGAACTAGAAGTCAAGCTGCAAAAGAAAAAGGGAAAACAGTGCTTTCAGAAACAAGTGACAGTCCATGTTTGAAAGGAAACTTAGATGATATTTTGCAAGCAATAGACATAGAAGAGTCTCCTTTAGTACAAGCTGATTTCATAAGAATTGATAAAGGTAAACAGAAAAAGATGAAGTCATCTAAGAAGCTGGAGTTCAAAGATGAAGATGCAGCATTTGTCTTCAAGACTAGGAAGCCTGCAAATAGACAGTCAAAGAGAAAACAAGAGCTTAATGCTAAGGTGGAGAATGAAACACCCACTATTTATGAAGAAACAATAGATATTTCTTCACCTATATCAGAAAATGCCAAAAATAGAGTATTCTCAACACAAAAAACAAAAATTAGTTTTGAAGAGATGGAGGAAAAGTTAAAATCAGCCAACCATGAAATTTCCAAGTTAAAGAAAAGAGCTAGAAAGCATTCCATTGAAAAAACAAGTTTCAAGAGAATGAAAGCCCTTTGGGAAGGCGAAAAAGTCTCTAGACCTTAAATACCTAGCAGTGAAGAATAGTTTTTCACTTGGACTGTACCAGCCATAAAAGAAGAAAAATTTGTGAGAGTTATAAATACTCATTTGAGGGCCAGTAACAGGAGGTTAAGAAGACATGTTGAAGACTTAGAGATTCAGCTAACAAGATCTCAAGAAAACTCAAAGGAACAATGAAACAGTATAATGAAACAGTGCAGAAAAAAGATCAATATTTTATTAAGGTGAAGACAAATTTTGATCAAGATCATCTTTTTGAAGTTAAGTTACTATGTTTTTTGAGGTAATATCAGCCCTTATGAAGTTTTAAGTATCCCTAACTTACAAATTTTGAATACTCTTTTGAAAATCAACTTGCACAGCAATTTCGTAGCGCGCTACAAAACTTCTGAAGAAATCTTTTGCACATGTAAATATAAATTTTGGAGGGAAGTGTGATGATTTTTTCGTTTAAATTTTCTGGTGGAAGCATGGATATATCACATGGAAGTTATAATGAATAAAACAGGTGAAAATATGATTAAAAGGAAAAGTTTTATACCAAGCTACAAAATGCGCTACGAAAAGAAGCCACTTTCGTAGCGCAAGCTTATTCTCCACCCTTTTACATCATTTTGGAGATGGTTTCTACACAGCTGGAAGATTAAGGGATTTATTGGAATATTTAGCAAATATGACACATGTGAAACTGATCCATCAATGATCAAAGTGCTCAAAATTAACAATGAAAGTTAAAGGCTGAAAAGTAGGAAACATGTTTCCTAATTTTTAGGACAGTTTTGTCATCATCAGCAAGATCATATCAAGGTTGGAGACAACATCAAAGTTCGAACTTATGGGATTGCAGCTGGAAAAGGATGAATTAAATACTAGATAAGGTTGTTAGAATCATTTTTAGGAGTTTTATTCTTATTATAATTAGGACTTTTCAAAGGCAGTGTAGCTGTCATTTTGTAATTAATGTCATGTTTAAGAATAGGAAAGGTGTCAAAGCATGGGAATTTGAATTCTCTAGTGAAGGATCAAAGAATCCTATATTGTAAATGTTATATATAGAGCATGAGGTATAATTCTAAGGGGTTGGGGATTTTTTTTAGAAAATACTGTGTTTTATTGCATGTCACTGCTTCTTCTTCACTTAATACACAGATCTGTTTTGACAACTCAAGATTCATAAGGAGTTTATGTTCATTATTGTTCTAATGGCCTTCTTCAATATCTCTATTTGTAATGGTATTTGTATGTGATACTCAGAATTCATTTGAAAATGCTCTAAATTCCTTCATATGCAAATGGACTGTGTATTTCACTGTGTTATTGTTTTACTCATTGACTTAGACTCCAAATGCCTTGACTTCCATGCTAAACAGATTGTGATGTTTTGTTGAAGATTATCTTGACTCCATGGCCCAATGAAAGTTTGCTAATCTGTGATACAACCAGTTATACCATTTTATATTTTTATCTTAGAGTTACCCATCTATCCATTAATCAAAAATCATAAAACTTTGAGAGAGCCCTCTTAGGTTGAGGAGACTAAGCCTCAGCCAAAATATTGGTCTGAAAGAGTTACACAAGTCTACTCGATGAGCAGTCTATCAGGGTCTGATTTTGTGATAATAGGTTATGAGGCGCTATCAGTTCTCTTTGAATTCCTTCTTTTCTACAGAAGTTCTTGAATTTGTTATAGATGTACTCTCCACCATTATCGCTCCTAAGAGCCTTCACTTGCTTCCCCGTGTATTTCTCCACCGGTGCCTTAAACTCAAGAAAATTTGAGAATATATGATCTTTCTTCTGCATGAAGTATATCCAGCACTTACGAGAAAATTCATCAACAAATATCACATAGTACTTATGTTTTGTTGTCAAAGCAATAGAGAATGGTTCATACACGTTTGTGTGAACTCTCTCAAGGATCCCCGAATCTCGGTTCTCCTTCTCATGAAAGGTGGCCTTTACATATTTTCTCATAGTACATCCCTTGCATCCGTCTGACTACACAATTGTACCCTTGGGAAGACTGGTAGAAATCTGCTGCATGACTTTCAAGGCTCCATGGTGAAGATGGCCCAATCTCCTATGCCATAATTCACCCTCATCCCGGCTCACCACTTTGTCTACCTTTCCCATCAATGTTGTGCAGCCATCTACATCTAGCTTGTAGATATTATTAACTCGAATCCCTATCTTCTTGGCTTGTTTTGTTGTATTATGCCGCAGGAAAGTTTTTCCTTCACTAAAAACAACATCATAGCCTCGATCCTCCAACATTGCAACTGAGACTAATTTTTTCTTCAAACCTAGTACATGCATTATATCTTTTAATTGAAAGGGTTTACCTAAATATCTCTGGAAGGTAATGGTACCAATCTCAGTAGCACTCTACCGCCCGTCAACACCCATTTCAATATGCATCCGAAGATCCTTCTCTTCCAAGCTACTGAAAAGTTCCATGACTCTTTTCATGTGAAAGGAAGCACCATTATCCAAATACCACACAGATCCCAATGCACTTGACACCATGCATACGATCAATGAGAATTCAAGCTCAAATTGCGAGGTCAAAGCCTCACCAGCTGTAGATCCTCCAGCCTTCTTGCTCTTCTTCTTTTGTGGACAGTTAGTAGGATAATTTCCATGCTCGTAACAGTGAAAACACTTCACCCTGGACATGTCCCGCTTCTTGCCATCTTTGGACTCGGATTTGGAACGTAATTTCTTCCCCTTCCCTTTCTTCACCTTGGCATCCAAAGCACAATCTTCTTCATCTTAATTCTTAGATGAATATCCATCTCTGGTGTTTCATTTGAACTCCTCCTGCACCAAATCCGACCAAAGTCGTTCCCAATCTAGTAGTGTTTCCCTTCCATTGATAGAGTCTTGATAACTGTGACAACTCTTGGGAAGTACTAGGAGAGCTAAAATCACCAAATCATCATCGGCAACAGTTATTCCAATGCTCGCCAGTTCTTCCCGACATTGGACAAACTTTGTTAAATATTTTGGTATGGATTCCCCTTTCTCCATCTTGATCTTCCTGAGTTTACCTTTCAGTTCCAATTTCCTATGGTCACTGCTGCTCTGAAATATATCCATCAAAGCCTTCCACATTTCATATGGTGTGGCTTTCCCATAGAGGCTTGAGAAAATGTGGTCTTGTAATCCCTTCAATAGGATCCTCCTTGCCTTTGCCACTTTATTTTTCCATGCATCAAGATTTGTAGCATCTATCACAGCAGGTTTAGGAACATCATTGTTAATGAATTCCTTCAATCCATTATCTTCGAGTACTACCTCCATCATGCCCTTCCAAGCAATATTATTTGAGCTTCCCTCGAGTGCATACTCCAACCTCAAGCCATTGAAATCCATTTCGATCCTGAATCAGCTATAGCACCAATAAAGTCTTTCTGCAAATTCTAATTCTATCCAGACACAAACTCAGCTCCTCCTTCACTATTGTGATTTCTTGTGCTCTAATACCATGTATAATTTATACAACAAGCACGTATATCATGGATTCAATCTGATATAACATTGTAATAAATTTAAATACTGAATCGATTCTACAAATAAATTGCGGAATTAAAAACATAATTGCCAATCACATGAAGCAAAGAAGAATCAATCAACCCACAACACAGATAATTTTCAGGGGAAATTTTTCTACTCAAAACCCCACTATCTTCTATTGTATATTCAGCATGGATACATGAAACAATTACATACAACTCTTCTCACAAGAGCCCTCTTGTAGTCAGCTAATTGTCTCACACAGTCTCAGATAAATATGACCAATACTTAGCCAATTTACTGCCTCCAGATAGCTTGCTTTGCTTGCGCAATTTTTGTGGAATGCAATCCCTATTCCATAGGAATTTTGGCCTTCCTAAATGTTACACAGTTTTTTGTCACCATCCCTGAATTCCCTATTATGAATACTGGAGGACCATTATAGTGACCCCTATGTACTGTCACACATCATAATGAATGTCACTGCATCCCTTAACATGCCAGGAACAAAATATCATTGCATCCCTTAACATGCCAAGAACAAAAACATGAAATTTTGGGTTGGTGTTGTTGTGTAGTTATCTCCTCGCACTGATGGCCAAATTTACACTAGGCCCCGCACCATGGTCGCTTTGTCTTTGAAGAGCCCCCACATCGAGCTACTTTCGGAAGGATTTTTAACATAGAAATGAAGCTTCTAAGATCTAGCATCTTCTTGAGTGGAGTCATGGATGTTTGTTCGACTGGATGTGGTCAAGTTTATCTCTTTGGCCTCCTAGTTCCTACAAAAATGCAACTTCACAAAGGGATAGACCTTTCCTCCGCCATATGTGCATGCTAAAGCTCTTTCTCCACTCCTATAAATCCCTCTTCATCCCATATTCTACTAGCTAAACATTAGCTAGAATAGACCAAGAGCTAATAGCAGAGAATAGTCCATAGTTGTGAGAGAGAGTTTGGGCCTTTCGCCTCTTTGAGCTGAATCGACGAAAGAATGCTTTGAGACGTGCCTGACTGAACCTATAAAAGGAGGTATACAATGTCAAGGCACAGGTTGTAAACTCTCTTTTATATATTAATATGTCATGACTGATTTCTAGCTCATTATTTTTCTATGTTAATATTTGAAGTTTTTGACTCTCCTTGACTAGTTGGATAGTTGTAAATGCATATGTATGCTCGTATGATTTTAGTTTTTGTTTCATCTTTGTGCAGGTGTGTGGACATTGCTACTAATGGAGTGCAAGGCTTGAAGAAAAAAGATCAAGGAATCGCTGCAACATATTATGTCAAGTGCATTGGATTGAGGTAGGACATCTATTCCAATCCGCATTTCGTTTATGAACTAGGAATTTAGAAACCAGCATGTTCCCTTGTTGCTAGACCCACCCTAGGGCTAGAGGGATCACCTATGTCTGTAGAGGGGATTTTCCTACACAAAAATTTGGCGCCTCTGCTACAGAGTTCAATGACTATTGTCTCTCATTGTTCATTTTGAATTTTGATTGTTTGTCCAACTTTTTCGGTTTGTTGTTTCTCTGCTGTTTTTGGATTGTTTTACTACTCCTAGCCATTTAGCCTTTTTCTAGGGCATAAAACTGGTTTTTCTCAGCTAGCCCTTTTATTTTTCCTTCCTTTTCTTGCTTGGCGTTGCTGATTGTCTGATAGTCACACCCATCAGTGCGAGTTATCTTTAACACAAGCACGATTTTGCCTACTCGGCATTGAATACAGCTTAACAGTCGTGCTGATTCCTGTAGCATTGGATTTTTGGCCTTTTCCACTGAGCTTCCAGTGTGTCTTATCCTTTAGCTTGATTTTTATCCTTGGATTGATCCATCTAGCTATTGTTTACCGACTTTCCTATCTCATTCATTCCAGCTCTTGTTATCTCTCATTCTAACAGTGTGACTTATCCATCTTAGGGTTTCTAGGTGTTTCGAACAATTCGTTTGGTCGCACGTTCATTGGGTGTCTGTTATGTTTATGAGTCATTTTAGTCATTTATTTTCAGCCTTTTATGTGGTTGCTTGATCTTTTCAGTTGATTGTACGTGAAGTAGGGTTGTCAAGGTTTCATTTCGTGTATGTTTGATTCCCCCTCCATCGCCCCGGGCATAGATCACATTTATCATTGAGTCAACTTAAAAGTCCTTTATTTTACATATGGAAATGCATGCCTAGTTTTGAGTGCATGTTTACGTTTGCTTGGAGTTGATCTCTTCATGTTTTGATGATCTCGCTCAAAGCTACTCAAAGCCAGTATTTGTTTTTTAGTGTAGCATTTGATTGTTGCTTATCACTTATACAAAAGAACAAAAATTTGCATTCTTCCTTCTCATTTGGAAATGAAAAGTAATATTTTCATTATTAGTTTCCCTTTTTTCATTGAAAATTAAAGACAAAAGAAAAAATTTTGTTTTATGCTTTGGCTATATTAGTAGCATAGAGGAAAGTGTCGTTCTTGCATTTGATTGACTTCTACTTTTTTTTGAACCTCTATCCTTCACTTAGCTAGATGTTCATCGTAATGAAATGGAATTATTTCTCTCATATAGTTGCATATTATGGATTTAAGATAACATTCGGTAGGGCCTTGAAACTCAAACTTAATTTCAAGATAAACTATAAAATTGACTCAATCAACCTAAGGAAGCATTGAAACTTAACACTCACACTTAGAGGTCTAGCTAGTGATGTGTTTCAGTGTCATTAAACCTAGTAGCTGTCGCTCGCAATATTACGTTAGACAACTCTAGTATGGACTTGTGCTCCCCATACTGTCACGTATATAAAGGGAGACCCTTATAGGTTTCAATAATTTATCCATAGGAAGCTGAGTCTGCTGCCCTTTAACCGTAATACATTGAACACATGATTCGGGGAGATTTCCTGCACATACGTTAAGTCCTTGGTAAATTCATTTTCCAAGGTGTATATTGTTGTTCACGGGAATTTTGTACACCCTTTTGCCTAGAGTTCTTGAGTAGTCATTTTGATCTTTATGTGAATCTTTAAACTTGAAGAGATCATCAAGCACTTGTCCTTTCAAGATCGTTCAAACTAAAACTGACTAGAGTCACTTTTTGTTCTTTCCTCGACTCTTAAAATATGAAAAGGCAGAGTCTTGTTTCAACGTTGTAAAAATTGACTACCCATGAAATATTCCTGGTTAAATTTATATTCCTTAGTGATTCTTTAGGGTTGATTCCAATGGCAACGTTTCTAGAGTCTATCAACCGAGGGGTCCCCTCAGATAGGAATCCTGGTTCGTTTCCCTCTTTTGGAAATGTTGGTGCCCCATATATGGCAATGTTGTCCCTCCCGGGATTAACCATTTTCTTTCCATTTTGGTTATTTTCAACCCCTGCGGTTTCAAATATACCAACTGCCTCTCAACCAAGTTCTCCTCCGCCTGAACCATTTCAACCCCATCTTGATCTTAAGGTTGACCTCTCGCCTTCTTCGCCTATTTCTTCATCTCATTCTTCCTCTCCGCCTAGTGAAAGTATGGATTCTAGTAACCAGGTGGCTAAGAAAAAGAAGAAGAAGAAGAAGAAGAAGGAAAATAAGCTAGGGGGGAAATCAACAACTATTTCTACCCATGCAAATAATATCAAGAAACCTCCCATTTCATCCTGTAAAGTCAAATTCCCTTGAAATCTATGTGAGGGTGACCACCTTCTTTGTGATTGCCCTAGTATTCCCAAGATATTAGAATTTTGGTCCATTGGCTCAATTCATCCCTCATCATCAACCTCTGGGCATCACGTTGATGATGAGCCTTCAGCTAAAGATAATAAGACTCATAAGAAACAGGGTTAGATCAAAAGTCCCTGTAGGTTGTGTGAAGGACACCACCCCATTCACCTTTGTCCTTATATGGATGAAGCTTCTAAAGTAATGGCTACCCTTTCGGCTTCTGAGTCCTATCTTCCCGTTGGTTTCCATAATTTTTCTTCAAGTCCTCCAATAGTTGATCAAGTCATTGATCGAGATTCATCTCCGGTCAATTCCACTCTCTCTAAATTCAGTCTCCTGAGTCCATTTCTAACCAATCATTGGTTGAGAAGAAGGCCGACCTAATTCCACCTACATTTCATTGGGTCTATTCCATCAAGGGTGGGTCTCATCCCAGTCAGGTTCTTTTTGTTTCCCCTTACTCCCTAGGATCAAAGGGCGATCCTCCCATTTCCATGATCCAGGAGGGTGATCCTCCGACTCTTGTCACCACAATCCAAGAAAGTGATCCTCCTTCTCTCATTCTCAGAGTTCAGAAGGATGGTATTTCCACTACGCATGGGGTAATCCTCTTATTCCTATGGCACCCCCTCCATGTAGTTTGGTCGCTTCCTTTAATTGGAGTCGATTCACGGGATACCATCTTCCTTCTTACGTGCCCTTTGAGATCACCACACAGGCCTGTGATATGGTCGTACCGGGCACAATTATAGATGAAGGCACCTCAGTTAGTATTCTATCCTCAACTACCTGGAAATATTTTGGTTCTCCGCAACTTGTGCTTGTTACTCAAAATATGTTGGCTTTTAATATAGGATCCTTCTGAAGTTACCTATTACTTTGGGAGGAAAGATTCTCTATGTAGACGTGATGGTTGTCCAAGGCCCCTTGGATTTTAACTTACTCTTGGGACGCGACTATGATTATGCCATGGGAGCGCTTGTCTCATCCCTCTTTTGTGTGATTTTTTTTCCACACGAAGGTCGGATCGTGACCATCGATCAACTTTCATTCTTTGGTCCTGATGTGACATCTGGTCTACCATCGTCCCTTTCTGGTCCTTACCCGTTGGTGATATCTTCCCTGCCATAGGTTAATTATCTAGCCACTCGTTCATTTCCATCATCCAGTGATAGTACCGTCACATACCGTCTACTAGGGGCATTCGATCGTGATTTCCGAGATGTTTTTCTCCCATCATGTGAGAAATTCTTGGAAGCCATGAATATTTCTATGTCTTGATTAGGTCGTTGGAGCATAGTTCATTTTCTTGTGTCAAGCTCCTTAAAAAATGGAACAAGCTCATCGAAGCATAGTTCCTTTTCTTGTGTCAAGCTCCTTAAAAAATGAAGCAAGATCTTAGGAGGATAGTTCTTTTAATGTGTCAACCTCGTTAAAAAATGAAACATGTTCTCATTCAATTCGAGTCTTTGATTAGATCTCGTAAATTCCCAGTCAAGTCTTTCGCCCGATATCGTGATTGAACCTTCATTCCATCCGCCTCTTAGTAACTAGCAGTCTACTCCGATGAATGCACTGAAGCTTGGGGGGCATGTACCTCAGATTAAGTCATCATGTTAGGGGCATGCGAAATTATTTCAAGCATAGTTTTTTTATGTTTCAAGCTTGTGTAAAAATGAAACTGGTTTCAGGCATAGTTTTCTAAAAATTTTCAAGCTTGTGTAAAAATGAAACCAATTCCAATCACAATTTTCCATGTTTTCAAGCTTTCGTAAAAATGAAACCATTCTTATTTTACCTCATTTTTGGCTTGGTGTGCTTTGCGAGCATTTTTTTCCTGTTTATTATGTATTTTCTTACTGTGCATATTTTTTTCACTCCTTATGTCGGTTTCACTGACGGTGCCTCCCACGGTACCCGAAACCTATTCTCCGTGGCTTGGGTAATTTATAATCCTCACGGTGAGTTAGTAGACCTTCAAGGAATTTTTATATGACACACAACTAATAATGTCGTTGAATACAATGCAGTTATCGAACTGCTAAAGGAAGTTGTTGCCCTCGACATTCATGAATTAATTGTAAACCTAAAATCTCAACTTGTGGTTCTCTAGCTCAATGGGCATTATTCTATCAAAAACCCTCAGATTTTAAGAATGTATTTAAGTGTTCATTTGTTAGAGAGGAATTTTTATTATATTACATATCAGCATATTCCCAGAATAATGAATACATTAACTGGTGCAATAGCTAATATTGTATTAGATAGACATTTGCAGAATTTGTAAAAGAAATTATCATCACATGGTAAGATTTAGACAGGAAAATAAGCATATATATACATACATCTATATATATATATATATATATATATATATATCTATATATATATATATATATATATATATATATATATATATATATATATATATATATATATATATATTGTTTGCATCATCTTATACATCATATTTCAAAAAATATATGTGTTCTAGTTACATCCTAAGACGCCATGTCTCTTGAAAAATGCAGAAAGGAAACCTAAGAGTCTAATCAACATGGTGCTCATAATAGCATGTCTCTTCCCGTACGACACGTCTCAATAGTCGATGAATGCGGTTAGAAACTCCCTCAGTGTGCTGCTGGTAAGCATGAGGAATAGCCTTGAATCTCACATACTTTAGGATCCCGCTCGCCGGTCCCTCCAAGTTATGTGCAATTTCTTCCTTGTCATCACCTCCCCTGCCATAAGGGGCCACTTTGAAATATTTTGGGACCCTCTGAGCTATCGGAGACATCCCCGCAGGTCTCTCTGGTCCAACACCTACAATACATGAGAAAAAATCATAACACATATATGTGAAAACCAAAAAATCATAATACTCCTAACGATCCAAAAAATGAGTTTTTACCTCTGTCCTCATCCCAGTTGTCCCCTTCCAGAAGTTGAAGATCTGGATCACCCATGAAATCGATATCGTTGTATGGCCATTCCTCCACCACAATGAGTTGTCAACTCAACCAGTCAAAGAACTCTGGTCTCCACGACATATGTTTCCCACCTCCTAATTGAGGCATCAACTCAACTCAACAGACCATATGTGGCTCTTGCACTAGTGGTAAAGATACAACTACCTCCTGGCACTGGAATATCGATAACCATTCTAGGATGAACGATATCAAGATGGACCCGTACCCAAACTGCTTCAGATTACCATTTTTACATTTGGTCAGCTGACGTTTCATGTTTATTGTCACCGCTTCCTCCAAATTGAAGATTGTCGGAGGCACGCAATCTATGACTAGTTGGAGCTGAGTATTTGTGGCTTCATGGGGAGCCTGAGATCCGGCAACC
Organism: Pinus albicaulis; assembly: GCA_034641835.2. Classification (NCBI taxonomy): domain Eukaryota; kingdom Viridiplantae; phylum Streptophyta; class Pinopsida; order Pinales; family Pinaceae; genus Pinus; species Pinus albicaulis. The sequence goes on along the minus strand of CM076581.1, from coordinate 1,648,615,138 downwards.
CGAGTAATGGTGTGCAACACTACCCTCAAAGGTAAGTCGGGCACTGTCTGAATGTCTAGCTTACCACTGTTGTGTGCTTTCCTTGCTCCAGGACAAACTTTGTCTATCAGCATGCCCATGCTCTCTCCAAGGATACGAGTACCTGTTATTAGTGGTCGCTACCCCCTCCATGAAAATCCAGTTATGAAGTAGATATCAGAGACTTATATCTCCAGTTCCTGGTCATGAATGATGAATCTCTCTTAATCAATGTCCCATACACTGATAAAGTATTGTAGTAGCTCTAATTGAGCTCTCAGACATGGGGTCATGAAGAATTTAAGGAGCCCACAGTTCCTCAGAGCATCCATGCATGCATCATTCTCCATCGCCTATTCAACCTCTGCCCCATGCTCCCTCTCTTTCCATTCAATTTCCATTTTACATGTTGATTCCACCTACGAAACCAAATGTAGAGATTCCATTAGCCACATGGTTAAAAATTGAGGCATTTGGCAAAGCATTTTTGGAGAAAATTGAATAAAATTTGTATGCGGTGCTCGGCACTGCTGTTTTTCAAATAGCTGCGCCAAGTGGCGCCTTCCCTGTTTAAAAACCGTGGAGGTTAGCACGATTTCATGCCAGGAACCAGCGCTGACCGTCATGGGCATAAGTTTTTCAAACCCTCCCATAAAATGAATTAAAACATGAAACCATATAAAAAATGGATAAAATTGCAGGTGAAGTCCATGGCTCTTACCTAGAAGAAGCGGATTCGTCAATGGCCTCCTGGATTTCCTGCAGTCAGCTCCCCAAATTCCTAGTAAAAACCGGTGAAAATTCTCACAAGAAGGTGAAAAGGTAAAAGTAATTTTTTTTTACTATTTGAGTTATTTTATAACCTTTTCTAACCCTAATTAGCTTTTGAGACGCATTTTTAGTTTTTTTTTTCTCAAAAATGGGTTTTACATTTGTTTCTTGTGCAGCAACAAGTCCTAAAACTGGCAACGATGAGGAAACGAGTTGTATTTTATAACTTTTTCGAACTCAGTAAAAACACGAAAAATTCACCCCCTGGAGTCATATTTCAGCTCTTTTCTAGCTCTCAAAAATTGAAAATATTCTTGAGACTCTTGTCATTTAGAAATCGCTAAAGGCTGTTGAGATTGCAACAAGATGATGAGCTTAGTGGAAAGGAGTCGCCTTCACTAAGTGGGCCCGCAGGCTATTTTTGGCGCAAAGTCTATTTTTAGACTATGTCTATTTTTAGACATATGGATCATGTTCTATGAGTTGCGGGATGCTATTTGTGGATGGTTGGTCAAGTTGGAAAAATAGATGGACTTCTATTTTTAGACATATTGGGCGGAATCTATTTTTAGATTGCCAGTCTAAAAATAGATATGTCTAATATTATTAGCTCTTAATAATATTTGGACTATAAACATTATCTTATTCTCTTGGAGCACTTCAGTTAAGTGCACAGGATGCTGCTTCCTTGGTAGCAAAGGAGATTAAGCTACTTCCTAAGGGTTAAGTGGAGCTATTGCATGGATACACTTGATTCAAAACTCATGTGACAAAGATTTGGTGAGTTGATTGAGGAAGTTAGTGGAGTTGTCAGTGGTTCCTTAATCTAAACATAGTTGAGCTATTTGTATTCAGTTAAACTAATTGATACAATTAGTGAGAGTGGTGTGAATTAATTATTAATTAATTCACTAATTAGATACTCATTAATCAACTAAAGAATACATCAGTTAACTTCAGTGCATGGACAGTTTCAGTGGAGACCAGTGCAGGAATAGGTGAAAGAGCAGGTTAACTATCAGTTGTGACTATACTGTTGCTATTTGCAGCACACAGATAGGTGGAGTAAGCCGATGAGGATTGCCTTGGAGTTCAAACCGGGTGGTTGTCTTTAATGAAGCCATCCCATAGCATTGACATAATAGAGATTTGGATATCAGAGTGGCCAAAGATTACGGTGGGGGTTTTGGTAGAGTCAAACCCAGTGGTGTGTAGCAATTGAGGGTGTGCATGAGAGCTTGTGAGGAGCTTTTGTACTATTATTTTTACATGATCTCCATGACATATAATATACAGATAGTTGGGGTTTTCAGCTTTAGCTTTCCCATTAAATACTGTGTTCATATGTGTGATTGTTTGTGGTTTTAATGTATGCATGCAATTGATTTTATTTCCGCATGTGATGATCAATGGTAGAAGAGATTATGTATTATGCATGAAGCTAAAATAGTGTGTGATCAGGAGAATCTCGGTGAATAATATATAAGTTATTCAAATTTCTACAAAGGCTGTGAAATCGCCAGTATACGTTTACTCCTTTTTCTCACTGGGACAGATTATTTATGAAAAAGGAATACCTTAGTCAAACATGGCTAAGAGGTTCTCTCGGATATTTTTTTCTACCATTTCGGATCTGCGAGACGACCTATGAAAAGGGACCTTTTAGAGTTTTCTTTTCTGCCTCTTTTCAAACTCTCTAGACACAAAAAGGAACCGATTTTTTCCTTTATTGGACTTGTTAAATCTAAAATGACATTGGCAGTCGTCGCCAAGACGTTACCGAATTCCTCCTTCCTAGGGCTTATAAAATGTACTAGGATGGATTTTTTTGAAGGAAAAACTTACATGACAAGAATATGTTATCCCCTTCAATATTGTTTCCAAAAATAATTGGGATACTCGCAAGAAATGGTGGGGGAAAATGGAACTAGTTGTCAGTTGTGTCAGCAGTATGTCACTCTTGAACATGACACTTGTCTGCATTTCGTGTCAGGTTGGGGACATCCCACATTCGTCATTTTTCCTCCATGGGTTCAGGTTATCCGATTTTACCTCTCATCTACTCTTTGCCTTGTCAACATGACCTCATATCCCTTGATGTCAAATACTGCCAAATTATGGAGTCGTGTCGCCAATATGTTCAAGAGATGTCTCTTTTTAAATTTTCAACCCCTAATACTCTGTTTAGTCCTGATTCACTATCATTTCATTCCTTTTTCTCGTGTCGATTATGTGGCAAACATTATGGCCCTCCTTCAACATATCACTTCAAGTCGATGTAATATCCCAAATTAGGGAAAATCTACAATGTTAGGAATATCTCACAATATTCCAAAATTGGAGACCTAGAAATATGCTCACATGATGTGTTCAAAAACACATAGCCCTTAAATGAGTGAAACAACAGCAAAAGAAGAATGTCTACACCTTCCCAAGTCGGGAAAATGCAGCAATTAGACCCTGAAAACATTATTTCTGGAGATCTGCATTTTTACTGGGTGAAATAACATTGGGTTCCCTTAGAATATGTTGTTAGGTTCTCAAATAAAAAAGGGGATCATAAATAAATCCCTTTTGATATGTTAAACAGACCTCCCGGCTACCTCATAGCTTAAAAATAGCCAAATCCCATGACTTAAGTTATGCAGAAAAAAGACTGAAGCATGTATAGCGTTATTTTATGAGGGTTTCTGTAGTAACATGATAAAATAACATGGATCTGGAACTTTATGGAACAATATGCCAAGAAAATAGAGATATGGCCTCCTTATTGTATTATAAAGCTAACCCGGCAAGGGTTTCATGAAACACATGTACAAGAAAGAGCAGATATGAATATTCAGCTCAGAAAATGAAGTCTTAATGCAACATTACATAAATATAGCTTAATAATACAAAAGAGGGATGAGAATCCCTTCCTATAGCTTTCTGAGAGAAGGGTTGGCCCTTTCCCTAGGAAACTAGCTCAAAAACAAGGGTCTTAACCCTATTGCAGCAAATCTACATAAAATGACGCAGTTCCTGCAAGGGACTGTGCTGTAGGAGATGAGAACCACTTTGGCCTGCTGCAAAGATATGAAATGTGCTCAGAAATATTCCTAGCTGATTTCTCAAGAGGAGGAAGGCACCTTCTACTGAGAAACGGACCCGGAAGTGGTGTAAGAATCCTCCACTGCAACACCCTGCAACTCAACAATATTCTGCTGCAGAAATAACACCAGACTGAAGAATGATGCTTTTCCTTGAGCCTAGATGTGGAGCTATTCAGGACAAGCTCTTCCAAGAGGCCTCTCAAGGGAAGAGGTGGGATCCCCGCTCGGGAACACCCAGTGCTACCTTACTAAACAGCAAGGGGAAGCCAAGTCTAAACAGACAAAATCAAGAGATAAAAATACAAAAGCATGCATAACAAAGGCCTTCATCCTCTCCATATGTAGTAAGTGAACCTCTCCTCATTAGGTCCCATCCACATGTGCCATCAAGCTTATGCAAGTTTTCCTCCACCAAAACTGCATTGTCCATCAAGGTGGTTCAATGTATCTAGACAACTTTGTTGACTTGGTCAAAGTTGACTGAATCAACATGTCCCCATCTCTTTTCACACCCAAGGGTGCTCAAATAAGCTGCTTATTCTTACTCCTTTCACATTAGGATTTTTATTGATCCTTCTAAAGAGGTTAATGGGCCTCCCTACCCATTTATTCACCTACCTAGTGATGAAACAACTATAATATTCCATTTAGCTTGAAGGCTAAAAATTTGGAATATTACAGTCCTCCCCTCCAAAATGTTGCTTGTCCTCAAGAAACTGTATAAGGAGAGAAAAATCCTCCCCTCCTCTTCTTGGGGCCTCCTCATCAAAATGTCTCCACCACTGCTCAACATGATCTGCTACAAATCTGTCCTCCAATGTCTCCTCCCAAGCACGCAAAACCATATGGCTCACATCATAGAAAGGTGGAAGATGTAATTGGAAACCTCCCTACTATCCAATGGCCTCCTTAATCTAGGAGTGATGATGATCATGGGGAATATGATTCCCAATTAGTGACTCCCACACCCATGCTATCATCCAAATGAAATGAGCCAATCTAGTTAGCTCAAAAAGATCCTCAACCCCCGGTTCATGCAATGTGTTGGGGCTTCATGGAGAGATTGGATCCTCCCAACCAAGTGGTTTCTCTCCACATTTATGATAAGTATGGGGTTGTTGATGATCTTGGGCTGAAATTTCATGACCTCCTAGAGTGGCCCAAGCTACCCCAACATACAAATAAACCATGAAATGCCTCCTCCAAAAACTCAAGTTCTCCAAATGGATTCTCCCACATGAAGAAGAGAGATGTAATTTGGAAATCATGGATTCCCATTGCTTCTCCTGAAGCATGCATGATGCAAAGTAGGGAGAAACATTCTCCCAATGGGCGTCTTCAATTCATATCCCACCCTCCAAACAAAGCTTCTCATGAACATAGTATTTTCAGCAATACATGGAAGAAAAAACCAATAGAAACAAGTTGTCACATGACAACCAGAAAGTGGATCAAGGTCCCATACAAGGAACCAGCGCAGTGCATTCCTTGCCTGCATCAAATCGAACAAAAGCAAGTGCCTTTCCAGCCACTTTTTTGCTACCACAATCATTTTACAAGATATAAACATGAAAGTACAAAAGGGTGTCAATGGTGCACACCAAAAATCATGTGGCTTCCCCCACAAACCACCCATGAGATAGCCAATATCAATGCTACAAATGGCTTCAAGTACATCACTATACAACATGCAAGAAGGAATAATCCTCCTTGGTACAATATGCTGCTCATAAAAAGACAAGAAGTACAAAACATAAGGTGAAATTGTACATTCTCCATCATGCACTTGAGGTCTTGAGCTGAAATGGCTCAACTGGAAATGCTCCCTTACTCCCAATGAGTAGGAAGGTGGCTATGACATCCTCTCTATCACCATCTGGGCTATGCATCTCTCCATATGCTAAAGTATGTCATGCTGAATGCCCTTCCAAATGAACTCCTCTGACAAGGAAAGATATGCATCAAAATGCATGGAAAAGAAGTCCTCATGTGCTGCATGTAGCAATTTCTCCTTGAGACTAGAAGCTCTAGTCAAGAAGACTTCGTCATGTGAATAGATGACCATATCATCCACCATGTACTCATCATCTCTATCTGGGTCATCAAGAATCATACATGCACCAAGATCCTTGGATTACTCTACCAACAGTTGAGATCTCCAATAAGGATCAATCCTTCTAAGGGACAACACTGGTGATCTGCAATGTGAAGCTCTACACATGCTGCTGTATTTTCCTTTGACATCCCTCATGCCAAATTTATCCTCCAAATTTCTTCCATGCCCATCATGTGGCTTCTCATGCTCAAAAAGAAGTATTGATATTTGGAATTTGGCCTCCCATGAGAAGCTCTCCTCCAAAAAGAATCTCCCAATCTTGGACAAGGTAAGCATGAGTGGACTCCATCTACTCCAATGTATGGAGGATTCCTTCCTCAAAGGAAGTATGCTCTGTTTCTCCAATTCCATGGAGCAGCTCCCTTGCACCATGAAGGTGCCATCCTCCATGACTGCAGCAACCTCTGTCAGCACAGTACAGATAGTGAGAGTGGGTGGTGCTGAAAATGGGAGAATGTCTCTCTCCTCCTTGAGACTATCCCAAACTCTCTGTGTTGTACTAGACTCCTCCAAAGTCTTCACCTCTCCGGAACCTAAGAGGGGTGATCCAAATGGAAATATTTCTCTTACCAAATCCAAGTTTGGTGGCCTCTCGGTGGAATTCCTCTATGTAGTGAGACATCCATGGCAAGAGAAGATTTTTCATATGGTTGGGCAACCCTGCCCTTTCCCTCATAGCACAAACCAGTCTCCATCCTCCTTACAACAACTCTCTGAAATAGATAGGTGTGTGTGTTTCTCATCAAGTGATGATATCCTTCCTCCCTACCTTCTCCTTTCATCAATATCATCTCACAATCATGCTACTCATTACTTTTACTTTGCCTCCCATGTGTGAGATCCTGGGGAAATTCTTGCAATGACACAAGAAACCCTCCGGTTGGAGCATGTGCTCCTCCTTCATCTACATGAGGCACTAGATATGCTCTAGATGTGACAGCGCTGTAACCCCCATCCTTCTCTTCATCTTCAATATGAATATGAGGTAACTACTCAATAAGAATATCCTCCTTTGAAAAAGGACTCTTCATGCCCTCTTGTCCAAGGTTATGAAACAAGGATCTTGCCTCCAGCAAGGTATCATGCAAGATGTGATATTCTCCAATAGGTTTCTGAAGTGGTTTTGAGTTTGCAGGTCCTCCCAACTTATGCAAAAGTTTCATTTGTTTGATTGCCTCATGTTTTGTATCAAATATTTCAACCAATATTTTAGTGAACTTTGAAAAAGAAAAAGTATTAACAATTTTCAATGAAAATGACTCAAACATCCACCAATCATAGGCCTTACCTTCAAAGTGTAGCACTGCAACTCTGATGGATTCTTCTTCAAAAACTGGGTGCTACTGCAAATAAGTACTCAACTCCTCCACCCAAGCTTTAGCTGAGCAAGTTGGGGATCCATCAAAGGTAGATAGATAAAATATATCCATGTCATGCAGTTGGCTCCTCTCCACCTTGATCTTGCAGAACTATCCGAAAGTAATATGATCTCTAAACTTCTCAGGTTGAGATTCATACTCTTGCAGAAAATGGCTAAGAGTTCCCTTCTCCGGCATTTCCTCTTCTGTCATCCCTCTCACAGAAAACCTAGGCATTTGACTGTGCTGTGCATAATAGGGTGTAGCTGCATGCTCATACCTATTATGTACCAATCTAGCTCTAGCTCTAGATCCAAACTCCTCATGACATTCCATCTCTCCTCTCATCTTCTTAAGATTTTCATTGATGCATTGCACAGATTTTGGAAGAAGCTTTGTAAGCCTATCTTCCCTCTTTCCTCCACATAATGGAGTCTTCTTTCTGTTCATCTCTCCTTCTCTGGATAGATGCATGGCTGAGTTCCACAAGCTGAGCCAAGATTGAAGCTTTGATACCACTATAATATCCCAAATTAGGGAAAATCTACAATGTTAGGAATATCTCACAATATTCCAAAATTGGAGACCCATAAATATGCTCACATGATGTGTTAAAAAACACATAGCCCTAAAATGAGTGAAACAACAGCAAAAGAAGAATGTCTACACCTTCCCAAGTGGGGAAAATGCAGCAATTAGACCCTGAAAACATTATTTCTAGAGATCTGCATTTTTACTGGGTGAAATAACATTGGGTTCCCTTAGAATATGTTGTTAGGTTCTCACATACAAAAGGGGATCAGAAATAAATCCCTTTTGATATGTTAAACAGACCTCCCGGCTACCTCACAACTTAAAAATTTCCAAATCCCATGACTTAAGTTATGCAGAAAAAGACTGAAGCATGTAAAATGTTATTTTATTAGGTTTTCTACAGTAACATGATAAAATAACATGGATCTGGAACTTTATGGAACAATATTCCAAGAAAACAGAGATATGGCCTCCTTATTGTATTATAAAGCTAACCCAACAAAGGTTTCATGAAACACATGTACAAGAAAGAGAAGATCTAAATATTCAGCTCAGAAAATACAGTCTTACTGCAAAATTACAGAAATATAGCTGAATAATACAAAAGAGGGATGAGAATCCCTTCCTTTAGCTTTCCGGGAGAAGGGTTGGCTCTTTCCCTAGGAAACTAGCTCAAAAACAAGGGTCTTAACCCTGCTGCAGCAGCTCTGCATAAAATGAAATAGTTCCTGCAAGGGACTAAACTGTAGGAGATGAGAACCACTTTGGCCTACTACCAAGATATGAAATGTGCTCAGAAATGTTCCTAACTGATTTTTCAAGAGGAGGAAGGCACCTTCTACTGAGAAATAGACCCAGAAGTGGTGTAAGAATCCTCCACTGCAACACCCTGCAATATTCTGCTGCAAAAATAACACTGGAATGAAGAATGATTCTTTGCCTTGAGCCTAGATGTGGAGCTATACAGGACAAGCTCTCCCAAGAGGCCTCTCAATGGAAGAGGTGGGATCCCCGCTCGGGAACACCCAGTGCTACCTCGCTAAACAGCAAGGGGAAGCCAAGTATAAACAGAATAGATCAAGAGATCAAAATACAAAATCATGAATAACAAAGGCCTCCATCCTATCCATATGTAGTAAGTGAAACTCTTCTCATTGGGTCCCATCCACATGTGCCATTAAGCTCATGCAAGTTGTCCTCCACCAAAACTGTGCTGTCCATCAAGGTGGTTCAATGTATCTAGACAGCTTTGTTGACTTGGTCAAAGTTGACTGAATCAACATGTCCCCATCTCTGTTCACACCCAAGGGTGCTCAAATAAGCTGCTTATTCTTACTCCTTTAACATTAGGAGTGTTATTGATCCTTCTAAAGAGGTTAATGGGCCTCCCTACCCATTTATTCACCTACCTAGTGATGAAACAACTCTAATATTCCATTTAGCTTGAAGGCTAAAAATTTGGAATATTACAGTCGACTTCAGCTCATTATCCAGGAAGTTGATCTAGAGACTCCCTTCTAGTACCTTAGAGCTTACATGCCTCAATGGCAAGTTCTTCACATTTGACAACAGGTTCTCATCGTTGGCCTTCGATCAGGTGATTTTGCAGATGTTCGACTCCAGTTCATTGTTCACATCCTATGGATTGTACTAGCAGTACCTTGAGAACCATTTTCATTATTGGTGGTTTCTCTCGCACCTATTAACAACTTCCATCATCAGCTGGTAATTAGGTGAATTTATTGCATGTTTGACTTTAGGTCATTTATTCACATGCCTGAATTTTTACTTATTCGGGTCGGGACAGAGTGTAAGACCTTGGGTTTTTTCAGATGAAATCTAGGCTGCAGGATGATTTGGTTTATCATGACTGTAAGCATGACTCTTTTATTAGATGGTTGTGACCATACCTGAGTCTATTTTATGATCCTTCGCACTAGATGGATGTGTTTATACCATGGATCTTGTTACATGTTCTCTATTATGGATGGCTGCACCTGTTAGCATTGGAATTTTGCCAAATATTTTCAAATTCTGGTCATCATTCTCCAAGGAATCAATCTTCCTTTTCAGTTTTATTATAAGATGAAAGTGTCGTTTTCAAAGTGTAGTGGTGAGAAAATTTCATTTTCTACTTTCATTCATTTCATTTTCTATTGGAAATTGGGTTCAACGCTCCCCGTGTGTTTCGCGACATGGACTAACCGCCTCTCATGGATCCTAACTCTGGTGATTGTAGCGGAAAATAACGCCTACAGGTTTTGGTCTAATGGTAATCTTGATCCCAACAAGTGGTATCAGAATGACAGGTCTCGAGTTTGAAACTCACTCAGCTCGCGTTGGGGGGAGATTGTTGGAAATTGGGTTCAACGCTCCCCGTGAGTTTCGCGACATGGACTAACCGCCTCTCGTGGATCCTAACTCTGGCGATTGTAGCGGAGAATAATGCCTACGGGCTTTGGTCTAATGGTAATTGTGAACCCAACAAGTGGTATCAGAGCAGTTAATTCGGCTTCAAGGGGATGCCTTTGCTGCTGAGGGGTTTTTTGCTCGGGCCTTTGGTAGACCCTGTTCAGTGGGAGATCTGTGGGATCAATTATTGTGGTGAAAGAAGATGGCGAGCGACGGGAAGATAGAGATCGAGAAATTTAATGGTCAGATTTTTGAGTTGTGGAAGCTCAAGATGGAGGATCTACTGGTGGATAAAGATCAGTGGATCGTGGTAGATCTGGGTACTAAACCAACGGCAATGTTAGATGAAGACTGGAAGAAGTTGGATCATAAGGCAAAGAGCACAATACAATTGTGTATCTCAGATTCAGTATTGTTGAATATATTTGGGGAAGCTATGATGAAGACCTTGTGGGACAAGCTAGGGACTTTGTACCAATATAAGTCTCTGGTGAATAAATTGTTCCTGCGGAAAAAGTTGTATAACCTAAGGATGAAGGATGGAGACTCGATGACAGAGCATTTGAACGCCTTCAATACTGTGGTAAGTCAATTTTCATCTGTTGATATTAAAATCTCAGATGAAGACAAGTGCATCAGTTTTTTGTATTCTCTACCAGACTCTTGGGACAATCTAGTTATTGCAATAGGTAGCAATACAACTACCTTGAATTTTGATGACATTGTCTCAGCCTTACTATCGGAGGAAATGAGGACAGATAATGGTGGGGAGTTCTGCAAGAAGGAATTTGAAGAGTTTTGTAAGAAGTGTGGTATAGCACGACAGAAGACTACTCCATACACACCTCAAAAAAACAGATTTGCAGAAAGAATGAACAGAACGTTGATGGAAAAGGCAAGAAGCATGCTCAGTGGTACCAGGTTAGGACAAGAATTCTGGGCAGAGGCAGTGGAGATTGCATGTTACTTGGTTAACAGATCACCTTCATCAGCGTTGGAGGATAAGACTCTACATGAGGTATGGACTGGTAAGAAACCCTCTCTTTCACATATAAGGGTATTTGGATGTGATGCATATGTACATGTTCCAAAGGAGAAAAGGACCAATTTGGATAATAAATCTGAAAGGTGCATCTTTATTTGGTATAAGGATGGGTTAAAGGGTTACAAGCTTTGGAACCCAGAAACAAGGAAGATTGTGTACAGCCGAGATGTGGTGTTTAGAGAGGTGAAAGATGTTGTTAAACATGAAGTCCTACCAAAGGAACCTGAGAAGGTAGATTTTGAGCTAAAAAAGAATGAATCAGACTCTACAACAGAAGAAGGCTCATAAGAGGAAGAGCCACAAACTCCAGTTGTAAGAAGATCAGCTCGGGAAAGAAGAAAACCAGAAAGGTATAGTCCATCTACTTTTTGTTCAAATTTTTCTTTAACTATAACTGATGATGATCCCATAAATGTCAAGAAGGAAATAGATTCAGAGGATGGAAAACTCTGGAAGGAGGCCATGGTTGATGAAATGGCATCCCTGCATAAAAATGAGGCATGGGATTTGGTGGAGTTGTTGGCTGGAAGGAAGCCCATTAGGAGCAAATGGGTGTTTAAGAAGAAGATGAATGTAGAAGGCAAGGTGGAGAAATACAAAGCTTGGTTGGTAGCAAAAGGTTATTCCCAGGTGCCAGGAATTGATTTTGGTGATATTTTTTCTCCTGTTTCCAAAGTTACTTCTATTAGATTACTTTTATCTGTTACTGTTGCATTTGATTTTGAGGTAGAACAGATGGATGTGAACACAACATTTCTTCACGGGGATTTGGAAGAGGAGATCTACATGAAACAACCTAAAGGCTTTATGGTGAAGAGGAAGAAAGAACTAGTATGTAGGTTAAAGAAGTCTTTGTATGGGCTAAAACAGTCACCAAGGATGTGCTATCAAAAAATTGATACCTACATATGGGGACTTGGCTTCACCAGAAGCAAGTAGGATCACTGTGTTTATTTTAAATTAATTGGTGATCGTGTTATTTATTTGGTATTGTATGTGGATGATATGTTTCTGAGTGGAAATGACAAAGAAATTATCCAAGATTTGAAGACCCAAATGTTCTCCAAATTCGACATGAAGGATCTTGGTGCTGCAAACTATATTTTGGGCATGGAAATTAAGAGGGATTGGGAAAAGAGGAAGCTCTGGTTAAACCAAATGAAGTATGTCGAGACTATATTGCAGAGGTTCAATATGCAGGATAGTAAACTGGTCAATTTTCTGATTCCCGAAGGTACAAAGCTGTCTATTGAACAGTGTCCCAAGACACAAGAAGAAGAGGAGGATATGTCCCGTGTTCCATATGAAAGTGCAGTGGGTAGCCTGATGTATGCAATGGTCTGTACTAGACCAGACATTGCACATGCAGGGGGAGTATTGAGCAGGTTTATGTCAAACCCAGGGAAGGATCATTGGAGAGAAGTGAAGCGGGTTTTCAGATATTTACGTGGCACTAGTGATTATGGCTTGTGCTACCGGGGAAGACCAGGATTGGAAAGAGTGTTGGACATTCGTGGTTTTGTTGATGTAGACTGGGCTAGAGATCTGGACCAATGAAGATCTACAAGTGGGTATGTGTTTAGCCTATTTGGAGGTGCAGTCAGTTGGATGAGTAAAAGAAAGTTTGTAGTGGCTCTTTCAACTACAGAGGCTGAATACATAGCAACCACTCATGCAAGCAAGGAAGCAGTTTGGTAGCAAAGATTGTGTTCAAGTATGGGGTTGGTGCAACAAACTATAAGGATAGATTGTGATAGCCAAAGTGCAATTTTCTTGGCTAAGAACCCTGCTTATCATTCAAAGGCAAATCACATTGATGTTCAATATCACTTTGTGAGAGATATGGTTGAGGCTAAAAGGGTGTTGCTGGTAATGGTGGACACTTTGAAGAATGTTGCAGATGCATTGACAAAGTCTGTAAGCACTCAGAATTTCTCTTGGTGTAGAGAAACAATGGGTGTTACAGAATTGGGCTAATGACTAAGCTCTCCTATGGCTCCCTACAGAAAGAAAAAAACAAGTGGGAGAATGTTGGGTATGTGTTATATTAATTATAAGATGAAAGTGTCGTTGTCAAAGTGTAGTGGTGAGAAAATTTCATTTTCTACTTTCATTCATTTCACTTTCCCTCTTTCACCTTTCATTTTCCCAAAAAACTCGAAGTCCAGCCTCTCATTTCCCTTTTCAAAACCCCTTTTTAACTCATAAAATCCAATTTTTATAGTTAAAAAGAAGCTCCACATAGCCATCAACAGCCATATCATATTTACTTTTTAACTTACCATATATTTATTTTATTGCAGTTTTTACCCGCACCACAACAAAACCTTGGTTATATCATATATTATATGATATAACTTACCGCACTTAATAAACATTATGGACCCCTTACCTTTCATCGCAGTCGGCTCTTCGCAGTTTTAACTCCCATTCACGTTACAATTTCCATTTCCTACAAAACCCTCGAAATGAGAGTTGCGGTATGGTCTGGAACCCATACTTCCCTTTAATACGCCTTGAATATGTTGTAAAGCCCTTTTTTTGCTTCGGGCGTCTTTTTATCATATTACCGTGACTTAACGAACTTTTCACTTTCTGCTTTGAAAATTTGTTTAAATGGCCCCACCTACCTTTTCGCATTGTATTTTCACAAATTTCACTTACTGCATTCACTTCCGCTCCCTCAAAAATTCTGATTTCAATTTGCGAGCGGTCCCACCATCTATCATGACATGTCCCTCCATTCACATCGCACATCGCACTTCTCCAATTTCAACGTTTAGCTCCTGTGTTTCATAATAAAACTTCCAATGTGAGATATGCAGGCGACCCCACTGTTTGTTATGCCACGTCACCTCCGCTCTCATCTCACTTCGCACTTCACAAGTTTTAACATTTAAATCTTGTGTCTCATAATAAAACTTGCAATGCGCGATCTGCGATCGGTCCCACTTCTTTGCCACATCATCACCCCAATCGCATTTTCTCCTGTTTGTGTCTTAAGTTTAAATGCTTTGACCCTGATTTTCGATTGCGATATATGTCTAAAAGGTTTTCTCCCCCCGCTTATAATTCATTCCGCTCCACCTCTCCCCTATCAATTAAACCTTTTTCAAAGGGTTTCTTTGTAATATCTCAAAAAATGAACCTCTGCCATTCTATCCAAAAATTTTCGGGTTTTCCGCCATTACAAAGGGTTTTCCACAAAAGAAGGAAAAAAAAACAGTGGAAGAGTTTCTCTGAAACAGTTTTCTACCACTACTCTCAGCACCATCACGTTTCTACAAGGGACCAGGCAGCATTCAAGGAACAGCCACACGCCATTTTCACTGTTGTTTACACTTTTTGTGGAGTTGGTTACACCAGAACAAAAGAGAAGTCTTCCCATAGACTACCACATCATATAAACCACTCCAAATTGTTAGCCTTAATGTTGTTTATTTTCATTATGTCATAGCACTTTCTATTGAATTCTTAGGATAAGCGTCACCTCTTGCACGAGGTTGTAATGACTTTTGAAACAGATTTTCCATTTTCTATGGAAGATGACAGTATCATATTTTGTATATATATGCCAAACTGATATGAAGTCAGGGTTGGTTGGTGGTTATTGAATTTTGACTTATATGAACTGTGATATTTTTTGTGAATGAAATGGAATAATACTACTGAGGACTTATTACCAATTTGTTGTGTGTATTGTCTAATTTATTTGAGTTTCCATATCTCCTTTCTTCCAGTTAGAGCTTGCAAATCATCATACTGTTATGTGTTTTTATTAGTCCCTTAAGCTTGTTATGTGTTTTATCGTTTTTTGTTAGTCTCACAAAGTGAGCATTCTAGATAAAATCTATATTATAACAGTGGAAGAGCATCGCTCATGATAGTTAATATTCATGATATTTCAGTGAGAATCTTGTCAGACTAAAAATAGCTTTCTCTCAATGGAATATTTTCAAACTACTACTTTTATCAATTTCTACTAAATCAGTAGATTTATGTTTTACAAACCTATTGATTCTCCTCTGATATTTCAATTTCTTTTCATCATAGACTACAAACTTGCACCTTGCTACCACATCAAGTTACAATACCCTCTTTAGTAGAACTGTGGATTTCACTAAAATCTCTCTTTAGTATGTCAGAGCTTATACCATCTTCCAATCCTATAAAACAAAACATTAAAATTGCCTTAGAGTTTAAGATGTGTCTGGTCAGGCACTTTTTGCAGTCCAAGTGTTGATTCCAGCGCCAACATCTTTTGGTGCGTTTGCTGGGAGACGAAGGCCTTGTAACGAATTATTCTCCCGAGTCTATTGTTATGAATTGCTGATAAAAATTTCTTGATGGTGAACAATAATTGGTGACTTGAAGAATACTGTAAATTAGTTCACCTAGCAACTCCACGAAGAGGAAGAGGGGTTTCAAGACCTCCTTCTACAAGGAGGAATCAGAGATCTCCAACTGTGACCCCAATTGTTGACCCAGAGAAAATTATCAAAGATACTAAATGAAAACAGAGATCGGTTAAAGCCACATCTCAGTCAGTGAAGAAGGTACACAAAAAGTACGTTCCAAAGCAAAAGGTGCCTCTATCTACTTTAGAATCTAAAGAAATTTTAGTTTCAAAATATTATGTTGAAAAATATCAAGTTGAAGCTACTCCCCTAGAAAATAAAGTGGATGTTGTTAACCTAGGCTCAATTGAAGGTTTTTCTTACTCATCACCTAGTAAATCTGAAATAAGTAATGTTCTAGTCAAAGAAGGAGAAATTGAATTTCTAAGTGTTGAAAATAAGTCAGAAGAATTTGTGCTAAATGAAGGGGAATTAGAACAAGTATTGGCTATTGCACATTTTCTTGATAGGGATATTTTTACTGAAGAAGACTTCAAGACTATTTTAAATTTCCTTCAGACTCATCTTGAATACCAGTCCCTTATTACCCCTTAGAAAGAGTATTTTCCTTTTTCTCCAAATCCAGTTGTTGGGTCATCTTCCTCTCATCCTTTTGAAGAGACTGTACCTGAAGGTATTACTATTAACTTATATGATTTCCTTGTGTAGCAAAATAAGGCCGAATTAACTCCATCCCCTCAAGAGACAACTTTAGATTCAGATTCTTCTACTGAAGGAGAAGTCCAGACATCCTCTGTTCATCTTTTTGAAAACCCACTCTTCTCAGTTCCAAAGCCTAAAAAATCAACTCAAGACCCCCAATTTTTTATTGTCTCAAATCAGAATTAGAATTCACCAATTGTAATTCCTATTTCTCAAACAGTTACATTAATTATACATAGCAAAATATGGCTCAGCCTGCCCTTACAAGGATGCAGCTGATAGTGGTTGTGAGATATGTGCCACTTGTTCTCCCCCAACACATGCATGCACTTCCCCAAGGAGATTACTTGAAATATCTTCCAAAATACAATAGGGAGGGAGAATGAGTTTCTGTTGAAGAACATTTAGTGGCTTTCTATAGTTATGCTGACAATCAGAATATTGAACATGAAGATGTTTGGTCAAGACTCTTTGTTCATAGCTTGGATGGTAAAGCTCAAAAATGGTTTAGAAGTTCGGCTCCAAATTCAATTACAAGAATTGATGAATTAGAAGAGATATTTGTAAAGCGTTGAGGTGATAGGAAAGACTATGTTTATTATCTTACTAAATTTGGAACTCTAAAGAATAAAACAGATGAGTATTTAGCTGATTTTACTAAGAGGTTTAATAAGATTTATCAAAAAATTATTGAAGAAATTAAACCCACTGAAACCACAACTATGATAAATTTTGCAAATGATTTATATTCTAAGCTTGCTTTATGGTTGAGCGCTGAAAAAGCAAAGACATTGACAACTATGCAAGACGTTGTAATTGGAGTGCAGTCTAATCTCATGTTTTCCAATAAATTAAAAATGGAGGAAGAAAAGGCAGTAAAATTCAAAAAGAATATGAAAGAAGAAAATCCGTCTTCTTCCAAGTCTCTTTCAGAAGAAGAAAAGATCGATCAAATGTCCAATTTGATCAAGGAACTCGCTTCTAAGATGTCAAAATTGGAGGTAGAAAATAAACCAGCTGCTAGAGCCAATCAAAATGAAGCTAATAGAAATCAGGCTCCCTTCAGGAGGCCTTTTCAACCTCAAAAAATCCTACAGCGCCTAAGGAGGAATGCTGATGATCAAAATGTTTAGCCTCCTTTGAATAATTTTGCTGAAGAATAACAACAAGGAAATGAGGAAGAAAATGAAGAAATAAATCATGTGGGAGAAACTTCACAGTCAACATGTTTGACATTGCAAGAATATGAAGATAGATCAAGAATTTTTTTGTTTTCTGATGATATGAGTGCTCAAATTTATGCACAAAATGATCAAAAACAACAAGAAGTTCAAAACAAAAATTACCCTTTGAGGTTAAAAGGTCATGTTCAGCATCCTCAACAAAAACCATATTTAGATAAACAAGTTGCTAAATAGAAGGCCAAGGTAAATGAGGTTCCTCCACCTCAAAATTATGCTCCAATTGTCAAAATTATAGCATAAAATAAGGAATTCGTTCCAATTTATTTTAGTTTCAAATCTGAATTGAATAAAATCAAAATTCCAGTTCCACTCCTAGAATTATTGAAAAATCCAACATATAAAGAGTCTTTTAAGAGTTTTCTACAGCCTCCTCTCGTCCCTGATTCAATCAACCTTGAGGATGAGCATCCCACCATTTATCTAGGCTGTCATGTCCAAGACCAAAATGATGATAACTCACCTCCTTTCTGCCTGTCACTCAATAAATGACAAATTGTTGCATAATTGTCTGTGAGATTCTGGAGCTTCCCACAATCTCATGCCAAAGAAAGTGATGGATGAATTGGGATTAGAGATCACCAAGAAATACCATGAAATTTACACCTTTGACTCCAAAAAATTCAAGTGTCTAGGAGTCGTCAGGGATTTGGTTGTTTCCCTTACCTAGCTGCCTATGCAAATCTTAGCGATGGACATTGTGGTTGCTGACATTCCTTCTAGATTTGGGATGTTACTTTCCAGATCTTGGTCTAAGAAATTGGGAGGTACCCTTCAAATGGACATTTCATATGCTACCATCCCAGTATTTGGAGGGGAATTCAGAAGGCTGTATAGGGAAACTCAAATGGCCTACATAATTAGTGATCAGAACAATCCATTAAACCATCCCATATATGCTGAAGAAAATGAATCGGGGTCATAAATTCAACACCTTGCTGCTGATGACAGTGATTTCCAACCTGAATTAAGTGAAAAACAACACTTTCAAAGTTCAAATGAGCAGCATTCAGAAGGAGGACAGATCTAGAAATTGTACTTTGATGGAGCCTCTTCAAGAGAAGGATCAGGAGTCATCATATTCCTCATTTCTCCTACTCAACAGAAGTTGACCATATCATAAAAACTACAATTTTCCACCACTAACAACACTGCTGAGTATGAAGCACGTGTGTTGGGTATGAAGGCAGCAAAATATTTGGGAGCAAAACAGCTAATTTTCTTCGGTGATTAAGCAGGTGAGAAATAATTACCAAGTGAAAAATTCCAAATTGAAGAATTATAGGAATGAAGTCTGGGATTTTATTGAACATTACTTTTTAGCATTTAATATAAATTTTGTCACTAGAGAAGAAAATCAAATTGTTGATTCACTAGCTATTGCTGCTAGTAATTTCAAAGTTCCTCTAGATGTCAAGATAGTTTATGATGTTCAAATAAAAAACAAACCTTCAATTCCTGATAACATCAATCACTGGCAAGTATTTGAAGATGAAAGGGAGATTCAAAAAAATTTGGAGTGTGTAGAAGAGTTTGCAGAGATAAAAACTGATGCTGAGCAGGAAATTGTTGAAAACAAAAATAGCAACCCTTTTAAGAAAACTATGGATCGGAAAAACATTATAGATCTAAAAAATAACTTCATTCCTAAGGGTTTGGTTCCTTTAGAAAATACCGTTTGATAATAATGATGTTTTTCTCAAGCCTGAAAGCAAGGTTGATAGAGAGAGTGCAATAGAGTGTAACATTGGTACAAAAGATCAGCCAAGATTAGTCAAAGTGTCCAAATTCCTTCCCCTGGAAACCAGAACAAAATATATCAAACTGCTGAAGGAATTTGCTAATATTTTTGTATGGTCTTATAGTGAGTTAAAAACTTATGATAAGAGCGTAATGGAGCACAAGATCCCTTTGAAAACAGATGCAAAGCCTGTAGCACAAAAAATCAGACACATCAATCCCACGCTACTTCCAATCATTGAGAAAGAAATCAGAAAATTATGGGAAGCAAAGATTATTCTTCCTTTGAGATTTTCTAACTGGGTAGCTAATATAGTGCCAGTCCAGAAAAGAATGGAGAAATAAATATTTTTGTTGATTTTTACAACCTGAACCGATGCTCCTTGAAAGATAACTATCCACTGCCCAAGATGGATTATATCTTGCAGAAGGTTGTAGGATCCAAAATATTGTCAATGATTGATGGCTTTTCGAGCTATAATCAAATTTTAACTGACAGGCAAGACAGAAAAAAGACATCATTTACCACACCCTGGGGCACATTCATGTACAACAAAATGCCATTTGGTTTGATGAATGAAGTTGCAACCTTTCAAAGGGCAATGGGTATTGCCTTTGCGGGAGAAAAGGACAGATTTGTGGTCATCTATTTGGATGACATCACAGTATATTCAAAATCTGATGAAGACCACTTGAAACATCTGACGCAAGTTTTTGACAAATGCAGAAAGTTTGGTTTGTCCTTAAACGCCAAAAAGTCGTCTTTTGTTGTCCAAGAAGGTAAGTTATTGGGACATATGGTAAAAGAAATTGGCATCTGTATTGATCTGGGAAGAGTATAAGTTATTCAGAAGATTGTTTTGCCAAGAAATAAGAAGGAATTGCAGCCATTTTTAGGGAAAATCAATTTTCTGAGGTGTTTTGTTCCTAACTTTGCAGAGCTGATCATACATATAAATGTTTTGTTGAAAAAAGATGCAAAATTTAAGTGGCGAGATGAAGCAAAGAATTATTTTCAGCAATTAAGTCCGTTATGATTGAAGCACCAGCTTTGATTAGTCCTGATTTTGAAAAGGATTTTATGATTTTTTCATATGCTTCAGAAGAAACAATTGCAGTTGTCTTACTACATAAGAATGAGGGTTTGGAGCAGCCAATTTCATTTTTTAGTTGTGCTTTAAGGGATGTTGAATTAAAGTACAACTTGACTGAAAAACAAGCATATGCACTAGTTAAGGCTTTGAATTATTTTCGAGTTTATGTGCTACATTCAAAAATAATTGCTTTTGTGCCCGATATCATTGTTAAATATTTGTTGTTGTAGCTAGATACAAATGGAAAGAGAGGATGATGGCTGACCAAGATTCTGGAATTTGATGTTGAAATCAAACCAACTAAACCTCCATGACAGTTCTGGGATCATCATCAGTGATAGATAAAGAAAAATTTGAAGAAAAAGCAGATGTACTATACCTTTCTGGTTGCCTTATTTCTCGAATTGATCTTCTCAAAGATGGATTTTGAGGCTCTTCCTCTTTTGATTCCTATTTTGTTGTGGAATATGATTCTTCTTCCTTTAGCTCAAACTCTATCTTCTTAAGTTCCTTTCATAGGAATTTAATAACATATTTCTCATCTCTAAACACCACATCTCGGTTGTACACAACCTTCCTTATTTTTGGGTTCCAAATCTTTTAACCTTTTAAACCATCTTTATACCCAATAAAGATGCACCTTTCATATTTAGTATCCAACTTTGTTCTTTTCTCCTTTGGAACATGTACATATGAATCACAAAAAAATGCCTTAGATGTGAAAGAGAGGCTTTCTTACCAGTCCACACCTCATGCAGAGTCTTATCCTACGAAGCTGATGAAGGTGATTTGTTAACTAGGTGACATGCAGTCTGTATTGCCTCTGCCTAGAATTAATGCCCTAACCCGACACCATTGAGCATGCTTCTTGCCTTTTCCATCGACATCTTGTTCATTCTTTCGGTAACTCTGTTTTGCTGAGGTGTGCATGGAATATTCTTCTGTTGTGATATACCACACTTCTTATAGAACACTTCAAATTCCTTCTTGCAGAACTCTCTACCATTATCTTTCCTCAGCAGACTTTATATTCTTCTCTGTCTGGTTTTCCACTAGAGCCTTAAATTATTTAAATCTGTCAAAGAATTTAGATTTCTTCCCGAGTAAACATATACATTTATTCCTTGAGAAAACACTATATAAATGACACAAGTGCACAGACTTACCTAGTGATGGAACCGATATTGTTGTGTAACCAGCTCCAAAAATAGAAGAAAAAAGATATCAACGCCTTAGAAATAAGCCACTTCGAGGTGGCAACCTCCAATACATTACATAAATGAACAATTCTTGGATGATACAAATGAACAAAACCTCCTTCTATATATAGGAGTCCATGGGGCCACAGTATAATCCTAGTGGGGCCATAACGTAATCCTAGCCGACCTAACAATAATAATGTAAGGGCACAATAATAACAATATGGGGGTTACAGGGGTACAACAATAACACTAACATAATAAGGGACTACACTATTAATATAGGGACTTAACATGCCCCTCTCCTTCAAACAAGTGTTGTCCTCAACGCTTGATTATTTCTTGATGCTTCTGTATAAAATTCTCATCCTCCCATGTGGAATATTTTACAGGAAAGTTCTTCCACTTGCTGAGATACTCTGAAATTGATCGTACTTGTAGAGTTCTTGTTTTTGTGACCGCTTCAGAACTTCTTTCGATTTGATGTTGATATTCCTGTTGTTTCATTAGATTCTGCACCAAATTTAGGTTATCCTTTGAGAGTTGGAGAACTTGTTGTTGATACTTGATGTCATATTCCACTAATTTATCATCCATATTATCTATTATTTTATCCTTTAAACCATCCAAATTAGCCTCCATTTCTTCTTTTAAACCATCTCTGTTAGCTTCGGTTGCTCTTCGTAAGATCGAAATTTGTTGCACTTGGTACCGTAATTTTGATATCTCATACTGCAATTCTTCCACTTCATGCATCATAGTATAGAATTCTGAGGGCTTAATGGGTGTTGAATTCTTTTTAGGAGGCATTTTAGAATTAAATACTGAAATATATTCTCAATAGGCCCTTGGAATCACTTCAAACTGATTTTTAAAACAAGATTTATGCAACTTGGGAAAAACAATACACACCTTTTACTTGCTTTTGAGGAGCTCAATATTGGAATTGGATTATCTCTGTGATTGCAGTACTTAAATATATAAAATTTAGCAATGAAATACCCCTCTAAATTATCTTTTGAATGCCACAGGTCTGACCTGATTTGGATTCTCCAAGACAAAGTTGTGTCCAATCTCCCACAATGACCTAATTATGGACTGGTTCAGTAGAGCGAACTTGTAAGACTTGCCACGTGTCACTGTTTCATCCTTTGTCTTTGAAATTGATAGCCACGAAAATAAAGTCTGTGTGCTTGTGGCCAATTTTTATGGCACTCCAATCCAATGCTCAGAGAGAGAGTTATTGAAATTTTCCCACGATCACCTCTTTGAGATAAAATTCAGGAGCCTGAAAAAACACTACCTTCCACAGATCATATCTCCAAAAATATTGCGAAAAAAGATCTGAAGTTTTTGGACCAATTTCCTCAAGATTTCAGCTTCGCACCATACGAATTTCAGATTCTGAAACTTCGTAGAAAAAAAGTTATAGTGCAAATGCCACGACGACCTGTTTAGGATCCTGAAAAAAGACCTAACTTCCACAGATCATATATCCGAAAATTTTGCGAACCAAGCTCTGAAATTTTTAGACAATCTTCCTCAGGATTTCCGCTTCACACCCTAAAAATTTTAGCTTCTGAAACTTCGTAGAAAAAAATTTATAGCGAAAATTCGACGATGACCTGTTTGGAGCAGCGAAACCCTAGAATCCAAACCTCTGATACCAAATGTTGTGTAACCAGCTCCAAAAATAGAAGAAAAAAGATATCAACACCTTAGAAATAAGCCACTTCGAGGGGGAAACCTCCAATACATTACATAAATGAACAATTCTTGGATGATACAAATGAAAAAAACCTCCTTCTATATATAGGAGTCCATGGGGCCACAGTATAATCCTAGTGGGGCCATAACGTAATCATAGCTGACCTAACAATAATAATGTAAGGGCACAATAATAACAATATGGGGGTTACATGGGTACAACAATAACAATAAGTGGGGCTACACTAACATAATAAGGGACTACACTATTAATATAGGGACTTAACAGATACAGGTCCAAACACATCATTGTGCACAAGCTTTAATATCCCTTTCGCCCTCTTAGCACCAAAGGGGAAACTCACCCGATTTTGCTTCCCATATACACAATATTCACAAAAATTGAAATCTAGAGAGAAATTAGACACAACTTCTACCATACCATTACCATGTAGTATTCAAAGGTCCTTCTCTCCAATATGTGCAAGCCTTTAATGCCACAACATGGTTTTTTCTCCAAAGACCACAAATTTTTCAACTCCACTTTCAGGAACCACAAAATATTGCACCCATAAATAACAATGCTACCTAGAAGCTTCTGTAGAGTTCCAATCTGAAATCCCCACATCAATACGAGTGCTCCTCAAACCATCTTGCAGGTATCCTTATTGAACACTGTTTTTACACCTGCATCATCCATTTTGCTTACAGAAATCAGATTTTTAGCCAATGGAGGAATGTGCAAAACACCAGGAAGTGTTCTAATCCTTCCTCCTTGCAATTTCAGCTTGAATTTTCTGTGTCTGATGATTTTGGCCTTCCTTTCATCCCATAAGAAGACATCACCACCATCATGTTTCTCATACTCGCAGAACCACTCTTTATGGGGGGTGAAGTGAAAGGATGCACTTGAGTCAATCAACCATACCTAATGATATACGTGTGTACTTGAAGAAGAAGCCAATTACACATCCCCACCTTCGTCTGAGGTGGTTTTTCACCTCTCCATAAGGATCATCATCATATCCCTTTCCTTTCTTAGAAGATTTAGATATACATTCCTTTTTGAAGTGCCCTTGCTTCCACATTTCCATCACACCTTTACAGGTTTTCTTGGAGATTTAGATCTCCCTCTAGATTTAGATCTCTCACTCAAGGACTTATTTTTGTTTATGTTTTGGACCTTCCTCATACAGAAAAGAAATCTCCATTCTGTCCCTCCATATTTTCCCATCTCATTTCCTTTAACAAGAAGGATGAGGCTATTTCATCAAACTTCAAGTTAGTTGTATTGCTACCTATTGCAACAACCAGACTATCCCACAAATATGGTAGTGAACACAAAAAACTGATGCACTTATCTTCATTTGAAATTTCAATATCAATAGATAAAAACTAGCTTACCACAATATTAAAGGCATTCATATGCTCTATCACTGAGTCTCCATCCTTCATCCTTAGGTTATATAGATTTTTACATAGAAATAGTTTGTTCACGAGAGACTTAGATTGGTACAAAGTCCCTAACTTGTCCCACAAATCCTTCACCATAGCTTCTCATGATACATTCAACAATACTGAATCTGAGATACACAACCGTACTGTGCTCTTTGCTTTCCAATCCAACTTCGCCTAGGCTTCATATGTCATTGTCGTTGGTTTAGTCCCCAGATATACCGTGATTCACTAATCTTTATCCACAAACAGATCCTCCATCTTTAGCTTCCACAACTCAAAACTCTGACCATTAAATTTATCGATCTCTATCTTTCCATTCCTCACCATCTTCTTTCACCACAAGAAACAATCCCGTAGATCTCCCACTGAACAACATATAACACACCCAAAATTAAAGGTGACAGTTTCAATACTTTTGGTACTACAAATTTCATCATCTCCAAGTTCTATGTGTAACTGTAGGTCCTTCTCCTTTAATCTACAAAAGAACTCCTTATCCTATCATATGAAATGAAGCACTATAGTATAAGTACCATACACTACCTCAAACAATAATTTCCATGCATGTAATGAGGGTGAAATATAACTCAAATTTTGATGTAAGAGCATCTCCTCCTTCTCTTGTTGCAAGCTTCTTACTGGATTTATTGTGTTGACACATGGTTGCATAGTGTCCATACTCATGGAAGTGAAAACATTTAATTTTACTAAGGTTTTTCTTCTTTCCATGGTTCTGGATGGATTTTTCCTTGCCTGGGCCTTGTTTCCTTTGGATTTCTTTCCTTTTCCTACTAATGCAAAGTTTTCTTCCTAATCAATTCTGAATGTGACTCCATATATAAATTTTCTTCTAATTTCCTCCTGCACGAAGTCACACCAAAGTCTCTCCCAATCTAGGAGCTTGTCTCTACCATTAACTGAATCCTAATAGCTATGTAATAATTTGGTAGACCAAGAAATGCTAAGCTCACAAGTTATGATGGAGGAACAGTCTCTCCAACTCCTCCAAGTTCATCTCTCACCTGAGTGAATTTAGATAGTTACTGAACAATAGTTTCATTTTTACCCATTCAAATGTTCCTAAGATTATCGCTCAATGCCAACTTCCTAGCATTACTGCTGCTTTGGAATAGGTCCATAAGAGTTTTCCGCATTGCAAAAGTAGTCTCCTTTCAATGCGAGTTAAAAAGCACACGGTCTCTGACTCCCTCCAGGATTAACCTCCAGGATTTTGTAGTATCTTTCTTCCACTGACCTAGCTGATATGGATTTGATGCTACTGGTTTTGGAATATTAGTTTTTGTGTACTATAATACTCCATTGTCATCCAACACAAATTCCATTTTATCTTTCCAAGCACAAAAATTTGAAGTTCCCTCCAATGCATATTCAATCCTCAATCCATTGAAAGTGATTGTTCCTAAAAATGTTATTCAAAATTTCTTTGAGAGATGACCAGGAACCTAGTTTCTATGTAGTTTTAAATATATTTGATACTATGTCAAAATAAAACGAAATTTTCATATGCTAATGTAATTAGACTGAAATAAATAGACACAAATTATTTCTACTAAATTCCATAGAAGGAAAACTGACAATATAAACACACAATCATACAATCACAATGAAAATAATTTTCACTCAGGAGCCCAACTAGGGAAAAACCCTATGTTTGTATTATATCATATGAGAATAATGATCTATTACAATGACTAATTCAATGCTTGAAGCTCCTTATGGACTGCAATAATGATCTCCTTCTGTGCTTGCACTGACCAAAACTTAATAGGCCTCCTACTTCCTCATATTTCCTTGCACAATTCCTTCTCCTAAAGAATAAGGAAATATCCTATTTCCTTGTGGAAATCCAAGAGAATTAGCTCCCCTACATACCACAAACTATGTACACTCAAAATTGTATACAATAGGATTACAATTAGGCCTTTTCCCTCCACTTCACTAAGAATTTCGAATTGCATGCATGAATAAGGATATTTTTAGTAAATTAACTAGTTAACTAAGAGATAAGTGAATTAAGAATATTTACAAATACTCAATTGAACTCATAATGACTATATTCTATACTAGAGCTCATATAATTTCATTTCTCTAAATATAACTCCACTAGATAGCTAGATATTAGCAATCAAGTCATGCAGAACTCTACTTCTTTCCCCCAAACTCAAATTTACTGACTTAACTGAGTGATTTGGCCATTTCACTCCTGCTAATTTCCCGACAACTCATCCTGATGAAGTGGAAATTCGAATTTATCCATTTGAATAAGGCACAAGACAAATAAAGTATTTTATTGCTACAATTTAATAGTAGTGCTTCCACAACCCTTTCATTCCACGTACCTTGAACACATCTGCAGGTCCTTTGCTTCCCAATCTACTAATCACTCTAACTCAAAAAAATTCCACTATCAATGATCACGACTCCTTTTGTGTCACTGAAATTTTTCCTAATAAAACCTACCCACTAGGTGCTCCTTTTCTCCTTTAAGGACACCAACACATAGGGTCTTCAATATTTCCCACTACTGGTCTCCCTGCCACTCCAAAGATGATAGGTCTTAGCTCTTGGAGACTGCCCTCTTATCACTAAATTTAACCTCCTTCAACTCACTGAACTAGGGCATACATGACTATCCCTCTTGATCACTCTTAGTTACCTCCAAAATCCAATTCTTAGGGAATCACATGTTTTCCCACAAACAATGACAAATTTTCCATTTTGTCCAGTATACTAGGGATCTCCAAGACAACCACTAATGGCCCTCCAAATCACCATCCTTATGTTGATTTTCCTCTGTTGTTCAAACACATTAAACAACCATCTACATCACCTAGTAACACATCAACATGGAAAGAAATTAACATACCTCAAGGACATCATAATATGTCCTCAATACTCGACTTTGGGAATTCACCAGATATGAATTTTTTGGCCCTATCTAGGTCTTCTTGTACCAGCTATAGGACTACTCCAACTCGACCTCAAACCCCTCAAACACCTGCATTGTTCCCTTACTTCAAGCCTTTATCTCTTTCATTTCCTCACAAGATATCTCAACCCTTTATTTCAGGTCTACTCCAAGGAAAATTAACCTCAGATCTACTCCTAATTAGGGTTCATCTCTCCTGCAATAATAGAGATATAACTTGGCTTGTTATCAAGGGACTTACAACCAAATCATGCACATAAAATTTCCTTTCAAGCTTGACCAACAGTCTGCCTTCATGTCCTAGACCAGTCATAATAAAAGACACCAAAAAATTCCTTCTCACCACTTTAGCTAGGCTTCTTAAGGCTGAAACTACCTCAAAATTCTTTCTCCTATGATGCGTTGCACTTGGATTTGTGTTTGATAAAATGATACTTGCTTCTTATTTATATATTCTCTTGGTGCAACGACTAATGCATCAAAGGGAACCTTTCAAGCCTAACCGACTTGAATATATGGTCATTAGCCCATCTCCTATAAATACATTTTTTTTTTCATTTGATTAATGGCACCATGGTTTCCTTAATTTCCACTCGCTCCATTAAGGATGCTCCATTTTCCACAATGGTCAAACCATTAAAAATCTTGGTGATGTGCCCACAACTTTGGGTGCTAAACCCATTGCTTGGGTACTTCACCCACAAAAGTCCTTTTGGGTCAACCTATCCCAAAATTTGTACCCTAGGGTGTGGGATTACCTCCCATGCTACCAAATCAAAAATTTCCACTTGTTTGCAACCCAGTTTCCACTACTTTTCGACACCTTCCAAGATCCCATATTTTTGTTTATTGTTGTCTGCATGCATTAGTGTGGACATATTCAGTCAACTTCATTCCAAGGATGAACATACCCTCTGACTCTGTCTCATCCATGTCTTATAGCTACTCATTTTCTAATATTGTCCTTGTTAATCTAGGGTTCCATATCTTGTTGTGAAACACTTCACATTCCTTGTTGATATATTCTTCTGCAACAAACTAATTGTTGCTACCTATCATCATCATTTCAATGTGCCCACTCTTAGGCATTTTCTGTGTCATCATATATATCTCCTTAATTTTAATATGCATCATAATATTATGCTAACTCGTGTTTCTATCATTGCTCCATTGCAACTAAGCTTCAAACTTTAAAAATGTCATGGACCCTTGTTCTAGGTGCCCCTCGATACACGATAAAAATGACGCCTCGCATGCTAGCAAATCCTAGAGAATTTATGGAAGGGGTTGGGTGGTGATGTTTCCTCTATCAATCTCACCTATAACATTGAATACAAAAGGGAGTGTGGCATATGGACAAGGACTTAGAATTCATACCTCACTTGGGATACAAAATTAGACATTCTACCTTGGAGGGACATTCATTCCTACACTTAGAATGATTTGCAGGTGGATGACCTCCGTTCCATATGCAGAGCAAAAAAGGTTGAGGATTTTGGCATTGAGAGCAGAGTTTTTTTGTACTTAACAACTATGGTTCATTAATGAGGATCTGCCAGGAGAGGAGGGAGAGGAAGAGGTCATAAACCTCCCCCTCCATGACATGTCCAAGGGGTGGAATAATTCAATGAGGTTTTTCCACAACATATTAGTTGCTTGGTCGCAACTATGGAAGTGAAAGAGTTTAATAACACTGGTAGTGGTCACTGAGAAGTCAAGAAATTTATTTGTCATCATCTAAGGGATTAGGAAGTGGTATTTTTTGTCACGAAAGGCAGAAATTCAGACATAGATTTTCATCTAGTCTAGGCTCGGTTAGCTCTTTGGGTCTGTTGATGCGAGCTTTCGACCTT
This sequence comes from Pinus albicaulis, assembly GCA_034641835.2. Lineage (NCBI taxonomy): Eukaryota > Viridiplantae > Streptophyta > Pinopsida > Pinales > Pinaceae > Pinus > Pinus albicaulis. The sequence continues at coordinate 1,648,585,490 of CM076581.1, read as the reverse complement.
TTTCAAGAAAGGGGATGTGAACGAGACCGAGTCTCTTTAGATAGCCCAAGATGTTTGGGATGGTCACTCCCAATAGGTTTAAAGACTTTGTTGGCCTTTGGATCTCTTCCTCTTGCGAACAAAAGAGCTAGTGAATCCTACATGAACCTAATATATATATTAATATGGCTATTCTAATATTTACCTAATATAATATGATAAACATAAGACACTGAAAGTTGATGTAACTGGTGAAAATGATGGAGAATGAATGATATTTACTTCATGCAATGCTGAATGTAAAAATGCAAACTAATTTCTAATTCTAAACTATGGAAGCAATCATAGTCTGGAATAATGATAAATTGTTATGATATATAATAAAAGATGGAAAAATACAATAATGTAAGCCTTCAATATTTTAAATAAAATATAGAAAATTATGAAAATTTTAAAATATTATTGAATGCATATAACTAACTACCTAATCTTGTTCTTTGTTGAGACAAAATGAAAAGATAACTCTAACAAATTTTATAAATTGAATTATGTTTCAACTATTCCTTTATGAAACAATCCAATAAACACATAACTAAATAAAAGAATACATCAGAAACTGATATAACACATGTATTAACAACACATGCATTAATTTAATTTATATAAAGATAACATTATTAACAATCTAAATTCCTAGAAACAAGTCAAAGGACCTTGGACTGAAGCAATGTTCAGATCAACGTCATCCTTAAGGCACAAGTCATTTAAATATGGGTATGATCAAATACAAATATATAAATTGAAATAGCATAAATGAAAAGTCATCCTTAAGGCACAAGTCATTTAAATATGGGTATGATAAAATACAAATATATAAATTGAAATAACATAAATGAAAAGAAATGCAATAATTCACTGCCTGTTCATGGATCCCAGTCACAGAACAACAAAGTCCCGTCTTCAAAATTTTTAGAAATGAGATTAGAAAAAATTGAGAAGACAATGAATATGAAGTGACCATGAAAAATAAAAGTGATATAATTATAAATTGATTGAGTCGAATCAAATCAAACACTTACAAAAAAAGTTTAAAATCAAATAGTTCCACAATCACTTTATAATGTATCCAACATTTCTTTTACTCGTATGACACAACCTATTTTCTACAACCTTCTATTGCGCAACCCCCTTCATAGAATCAATTTAGGAATTTATAATGCAATCGGAAAACTATTCTCATTGCCCACAAACACTGGAAAGATCTTGAGAAGATCAATTTTCCTTTGAAAATATGATTTTCTACCCAAAACGCATCTACATAATCGACACATTGATTTCGTCTTTCCAAAATAAAAATTGATTCCAACTGTTAGATATTAATTGTTGGAAATGTTGTCATTGATGGCAAAGGAGATGACAAATGAGGAGCACCTAAAACATCAGTCAAGGGGTAGAAAGGCAGCAGAGACATCAGAGGAAATAGAGACAAAGGGAGATAGCAAAAGAAAGGCAAAGGAGACAGACAAAGAGCAGAGAGCTGAAGAGCTGGAGAGACCTGCATTGGCTGCATAGAGATGTAGAGATGGGCAGAGTAGATTTCCAAGGGCCATTTTATTGCCAAAAATTTGTAAGTAATTTCGCTGTATAAATTGTTCAGTATTACCTGTGCATTCATTGATTTGTTCCTGTGGAAAAATACCTTAATCTCCTTGTGTGAGTAGGACTCTGGAAATCAATTTAAGAGTCTATCTGTAGGAGTAGGCTTTGAATTTCAGTAGATAAATGTATGAGCAATGCGGGACTGAATTTCCCTCTGTGTGTCGGTGGAGAAATCGACTTCATGTCGATATTGTGCTTGAATGCGCTGAGAACTGTAATCGAATTCTGTATATTATGTATGAAAGAAGACTCTATGTCGGGCTTTAGATGGAGTTCAGTTTTGGATAAATCCTGTGATAATGGCTCATATTTTAGGTTCTGGATTGTAATCAAAAGAATTAGTCTCTGTGCAGAAAGTTCTTTTGCTAATGCGGAACCATAGAAACCCCTTTGAAACTGAATCCCACATAAGTTGCCTTGTCTTATATTCTATTCAGGGTAACCGAATTTGTTTGAGAATAAGCCTTCATTCTCGTTACAATCGACTTGTTTAAGGAAGAAATGAGTCTGTTGTGAGCCACGCTCTGAAACAAGAAGTTGTGGATCGATCACGGTTGCAGTGAGTATCGTGGTCATCGTAGAACTCAATGCAGTCGAATAATCCATGGGGTTTACTAAAAGTCGCGTTCTTCTGCAACGAATGCAGACTTATGAACTGCAACCAATAGTAGGATGATCAATATGGAATGGAGCGTTAATGGTGCGATGGAGTTAAAAAAAAGAAAGAACGAAACCGTGAGCATGAACCGGAATCGTGAGAGATAAACAGTAAAATCGGAAGGCGAGGACCAGCGGTTTTCGCGCAAGTTAAAGGGTGGTAAGTGGAATTGAGGAATTTAACACGATATCACAAACTCAACGATGCGTGTCCATAGGTGGTTTCTAAAAACCACTTACATCGCATGAAATTGGAGATATAGCCTCCGCATACTTTCACAGCGGGATATCTCTTTGTGATCGTCGGATCACCAAAGTTGACCCGACGTTGTCTCGATCGTCAGATGTGAATGTGAGATTAAAAACTGGGCCCCATTTCATTGCGTAGAGTCTGAGGTTTAAAACCAGTGCATTTAATCTACGTGACACTCGTTGATTTCCGTCAGATCAGTTGGATGGGGCGCGACAAGATTGCGACTGTCGGATGAAATGGTATGTATGCGTGGGTCCAATATTGTTTTATTGTTGGCGGTTGATTTGTAATCAAGTCGGGGTTGTGTAAGAATGAATGTATATATACAGTGTTTGAATAATGCGCGAAGGTTCATATGATATATTTGGATGCCATGGTATTAAATCCACTAATCCAAACTTAGGAGATGTGATATATTACGGGGTTTGGTTTATGTGATATATTGCGAGGTTGGTTTGAACCAATACCAAGTTGTAAAATTGAATGTACATGGTTGGTTAGTGAACGCCGCGGAAATATGAATATAAAGTGGCCAATACATAATGCGATTTATTATAAAGGTTGAAGGTTAAGTTTAATAAAACCCACGAAATGATGAGGGAAGGTTCACTATAAAGAGGAAACGTAATTTAAATGAGATAGTGTTTAAAAGTTGAATGGACCATATAATCATTTTGATAATGGGTTTTATCAAAGTTTGAAAGGTGAATTATGAACGGGCTGTGGGACCAACAGTCCTATGCTTGTGAGTATTTGGTCCTTTAAATACAAAATCGAATGTTTTGTATGATTTGAAAATATTAATGGATTGTGAGGTTCGATGATAGAATGCGATAGCGGAATGCCAAAGGAAGGAGACTTATAAACTAGGTTTTTAGTCCAAGGTCCAATACATATGTTTGCATTGTAATAAATCGAAGACCGAAGGCTAGGTGGGCCTTAATTACAAGGTGAAATTTGGTTTAATTTGTATATGCAGATCTGTTCCATAACCATGGAATAATTAAGATTACGCACTAAATTAAATTTCTAGATAGAGATTATTTGGAGTGCATTATTTTCAGATGCATAGAAATAAAAGCTGTGAGTTGCCTAGATTGAAATAAATTGGGCATAAATTAGGAAATGCATTTTATATGCATAGAGAAAGTTTAATGTGAATTGAATTATGCGCGAAACACCTGAATAAAGACCATGCATATGGTGAGGACCATACCGGAGTTATATGGTGATTGAAATAGTATACATCAGCTCAAACATACCTTGGAAAAGTAAGATGTTATGTATGCCTTAAACTTGGTCACAAAGAAAAGGACTGTAAACTGCCATATACTTTATAGAACTCTAGACAGATGATGTAATAAAAAAAAATCTATGAATCTAAAAGAAGTGCAGACATTATGAAGAACCCCAATAAAGTATGGAAGGAAAAGAGAGAGGGGGAGCCTATTATCTCAATAACATAGTGAGTCCAGCATAGTCTCAGGAGGAGCTGCTCTAGAAAACAAAGAAAATATCCAAACAGTGATAAATATAAAAAAACATTCTAGGGGGAGAGGAGTTCATAAATAGTCCCCACAAAAGTAGGCTAAGAAGAGCTCCATGAAATCAGAACAGTCATAAGATTAGGAAGTGAAAGGATAATTACTCTAACAGAGAACTATAGAGGAAGAAGAAGAGAAGGCTGCAAGAAGCCTTGGTAGTAAAGAGAACATCAGCCATGAACAGCTAAGAAGACATCAACACATTAAGTGATGATCACACTGTGCATCGTACTGCTAGAATTAATAATGAATCACATTAAGAAGGATTAGAAAGAGAAGTGCCTATCATCATTTCATTACATCTTTCATCTATGAAAAGTCCCCTTGGAGGAATGCAGTTAAGTGAGTAACAAATCTTTGAGTAATCAGCCCATGAAGACTCATAGAAAAGAAATTGAGGATGCCTTCCATAAGATCTTTATATTAGAATTTTTGAATTGATTTTTAAAGAAGCAATGATTCTGGAGCAGTCTTAGAAAGAAAAATGCAGTGACATTTTTGTGAACAGAATGACAGAATAAGCAAATGGTGAATGATGCCAAGATCAAATTCAGGATATTGATGACTGTTGGTGTGAACAGTGGAAAGCTCAATAGTATGAAATTATGAAGGTGATCTTAACTATGGGTTTATGTGCAAAATGAAGTGAAATATCTGCATGGTTGATCAAAGAAGTATAAATTAGTATTTGATACAAGTAGCATGCCTATCAACAGTATACCAAATGGAGCAGTGGAATGGTACAGGTCCTCAAGATCATAGGATTAAGGCAAAAGAACATCAAGGCAGTATACCCAATGTTTTCTGCACTATTCAAGCATGAAAAAAATCAACAACAGAGCTAAAGGATCAGTATTTTGTTTACAATTGAAGCAATTATTTTCAGCATTGAAGCAATATCTCTTTCTATAGATTTGCGTGCCTTTCTAAAGTCAATACATATATATATCAGGCCTTTCTCTTGAAATTAGTCATAACACCGTGTGAAGTCTATTTTCTAAGAGTTCAATCAAATATCTTGAATATGTTTTTGTTGTAAATCATCATGACAGAATAGTTGTGTTAATCTAACAGTTGAAGCTCAAAAGTCTGTTATTGATTCATCTCAAGCATACTTCAGCAGAAAAGATTAGTTGATATTTCACCATTAAAGAGAGATTGATCATTGACATACATAATCCCTTATGACATAAAGGAAATTGCATGATTTATAAGTGAGATTGACTAATACACTGAATGTATCTAGCCTCAAGGGTTTGTTTTGAAAATACATTGTACAAGCAGGAAAGTCATTTGGTCTCTAATATTGAAAGATATTTCCTATTCTCACAATAAGTTGTAAGCTCTGGTGTGATTCATTTGTTCACAACAGCAACAAGGACCTTTCAGTCTTTAACAGTAATTTCCCTGTCAGCAGTCTAGCACATATCACCAATAACAGGCAGGAAAGGTGTACCACAGCAATAAAAGATATATTGGCTTCATCACAATTGAAAAGATGTATATTGCAGATGTGCTTTGTAGAAAAATACTTACTCCATCTACAACCTTCCTTAATAGATATGCATCGTAGATGAAGATTATAATATAGATAGAAGTATAGTTGAAGCAAGATTGATATGTCACATGGAACATTCACGATCTTTAAGCATTGATCCAACTATGCATCTCTGATTATACAAGTATGATTATATATGGCTGACATCACCTACACTACATACAAGTGCAAGGAGTCTATGCTTTGGGACTGTATCAACTTATTGTGTATATTCAAGTTCTAATAATTCTCAAAAGTGTTCTCTCAACAACTATTGTACACTAGTTTAGAGCATCATGGTACAAATCCAGAAGAAGAAGGCCTAAACATAACTCAGAGAGAGGAAATGAAGAGATAGAATGCACACTAGGAAATGAGCAACCATTTTCCATTGATGTCAAAGGGGGAGGAAAAGAAAAAAGGGGCTTCTAAAAGGCAAGCAGAGGAAGTGTATTGCCATCAATGCCAAAGGGGGAGACTGTTGGAAATGCTGTCATTGATGGAAAAGGAGATGACAAAGGAGGAGCACCTGAAACATCAGTCAAGGGGCAGAAAGGCAGCAGAGACATAAGAGGAAACAGAGACAAAGAGAGATAGCAAAAGAAAGGAAAAGGAGACAGACAAAGAGCAGAGAGCTGAAGAGCTGGAGAGACCTGCATTGGCTGCATAGAGTTGTAGAGTTGGGTAGAATAGATTGCCAGGGGCCATTTGATTGCCAGAACTTTGTAAGTAATTTCACTATATAAATTGTTCAGTATTACCTTTGCATTCATTGATTTGTTCCTGTGGAAAAATGCGTTAATCTCCTTGTGTGAGTAGGACTCTGGAAATCAGTTTAAGAGTCTATCTGTAGGAATAGGCTTTTAATTTCAGTAGATAAATGTATGAGCAATGCCGGGCTGAATTTCCCTCTGTGTGTCGGTGGAGAAATCTACTTCATGTCGATATTGTGATTGAATGCATTGAGGACTGTAATCGAATTCTGTGTATTATGTATGAAAGAAGACTTTGTGTTAGGCTTTATATGGAGTTCAGTTTTGGATAAATCCTATGATAATGGCTCATATTTGAGGTTCTGGATTGTAATCGAAAGCATTAGTTTCCGTGCAGAAAGTTCTTTTGCTAATGCGGAACCATATAAACCCCTTTGAAACTGAATCCCACATAAGTTGCCATTGTCTTATATTCTGTTCAGGGTAACCGAATTTGTTTGAGAATAAGCCTTCATTCTCGTTACAATCGACTTGTTTAAGGAAGAAATGAGTCCGTTGTGAGACACGCTCTGAAACCGGAAGTTGTGGATCGATCACGGTTGCAGTGAGTATCGTGGTCATCGCAGAACTCAGTGTGGTCGAATAATCCATGGGGGTTACTATAAGTCACGTTCTTCTGCAACGAATGCAGAATTATGAATTACAACCAATAGTAGGATGATCGATATGGAATGGAGCGTTAATGGTGCAGCGGAGTTAAACAAAAGAAAGAACGAAACCGTGAGCATGAACTGGAACCGTGAGAGATAAACAATAAAACCGGAAGGCGAGGACCGACGGTTTTCGCGTAAGTTAAAGGGTGGTAAGTGGAATTGAGGAATTTAACACGATATCACAAACTCAACGATGCGTTTCCATAGGTGGTTTCTAAAAACCACTTACATCGCGTGAAATTGGAGAGATAGCCTCTGCGTACTTTCATAGTGCGATATCTCTTTGTGATCGTCAGATCATCGAAGTTGACCCGACGTTGTCTCGACCGTCAGATGTGAACAGGAGGTTAAAAAATGGGCCCGAGTTCATCGTGTAGAGTCTGAGGTTTAAAACAAGTGCATTTAATCTACACGACACTCGTTGATTGCTGTTGGATCAGTTGGATGGGGCGCGACGAGATTGCGACCGTCGGATGAAATGGTATGTATGCGTGGGTCCAATATTGTTTTATTGTTGGCAGTTGATTTGTAATCAAGTCGGGGTTGTGTAAGAATGAATGTATATATACAGTGTGTGAATAATGTGTGAAGTTTCATATGATATAGTTGGATTCCATGGTATTAAATCCACTAATTCGAACTTCAAGAGATGTGATATATTACAGGGTTTGGTTTATGTGATATATTGCGAGGTTGGTTTGAACCAAAACCAAGTTGTAAAGTCGAATGTACATGGTTGGTTAGTGAACGCCGCAGAAATATGAATATAAAGTGGCCAATACATAATGCGATTTATTATAAAGGTCGAAGGTTAAGTTTAATAAAACTGACAAAATGATGAGGGAAGTTTTCACTATAAAGAGGAAACATAATTTAAATGAGATAGTGTTTAAAAGTTGAATGGACCATATAATCATTTTGATAATGGGTTTTATTAAAGTTTGAAAGGTGAATTATGAACGGGCTGTGGGACCAACAGTCCTATGCTTGTGGGTATTTGTTCCTTTAAATAAAAAATAGAATGTTTTGTATGCTTTGAAAATATAAATGGATTGTGAGGTTCGATGATTGAATGCGATAGTGGAATGCCAAAGGAAGGAGACTTATAAACTAGGTTTTTAGTCCAAGTTCCAATACATATGGTTGCATTGTCATAAATCGAAGACCGAGGGCTAGGTGGGCCTTAATTACAAGGTGAACTTTGGTTTAATTTGTATATGCAGATTTGTTCCATAACCATGGAATAATGAAGATTATGCACTAAATTAAATTTCCAGATAGAGATTATTTGGAGCGCATTATTTTCAGATGCATAGAAATAAAAGTTGTGAGTTGCCCAGATTGAAATAAATTGGGCATAAATTAGGAAATGCATTTTATATGCATAGAGAAAGTTTAATGTGAATTGAATTATGTGCGAAACACTTGAATAAAGACCACGCATATGCTGAGTACCATACCGGAGTTATATTATATATATATCATAGGGATTGCATAGTTTTAACCATTGATTCCAAAGGTAGCTTCCGCATTTATTGAATTAAATTGCCAACTTAGAAAATGGAATATTGAAATTGCCCAGATCAACAGTTGTATTGAATACAAATTAGTTGTATGCGTTTTATATGCATAGAGAAAGAGAAAAAGTGGGCATGACAGAGGTAAACAAAGATTGCAGGTTTGACAGGTGTACATGCACAGATGCACACAATTACAGTGAACAGAGTATGCAGAACAGTTACATGACAGCAGCAGGTACACAATTGCAGAAAACAGCAGAGGTATGCAGAGCAGTTACCTGATAGTAGCAGAAAAGACAAAACCAGCAAGCCAAGTGCTTGAAAGAGGACTGAGTGAAATTTATATATGTAATTGAAAATGGGAATGTAAATGTAAATGTTGTAATTGATTTTATATTGTTTGTGATGCATTGGCAAGTCTCCAGAGGAAAACAAAAATCCCACTATAATATTGAAATTAATGCATATTGTTATATTTTTCTGAATGAGCGGGTAAAAGAAATGAGAAGGCAGAAGGCAAAGAGGCATGGCTGTCCATTTCAAATTCCATGAGGAATGCTAACAGTCATAAGGGAATTTCTATAAATAATATCACATTGATATGCATAAAGAGGTTAGAGAGTGAGGTAAGAGAATGCAGAAATGAAGCAGAAAGGCAGAGGAGAAGGAAGAGCTGATAGAGAATCCGAGAAGATGCTGAGATGATGCAGGGCAGATATGAAGACTGATGGACAGCAGAAGAGAAGGTACATAACAGAGCTGATATCCAAGGTAAATCAGCAAGTGTTTTTCTTTTAAAAGAGTAATGAAGTTGGAGCTTCCCTATCAAGTTGTAGCTTGATAGATGTCATTTGTAGCTGACTGAGGTAGGAGCCTCCTGTAGGTTGTTGCCTACAAAAAATAGATGGGAGTTGGTGCTTCCACATCAAGTTTTAGCTTGATAAAATCTCAGTTGTAGCTAACTGAGGTTGGAGCCTCCTGTAGGTTGGTGCCTACAGAAAATTGATGGGATTTGGAGCTTCCTTGCAAGTTGTAACTTGCAGAATTGAGGTAGGAGCCTCCTGTGGGTTGGAGCCTATAGAAAATCAGTGGTGAGAGGGAGTTGGAGCTTGCCTTTGCATCACAACAATAATAAGATGTGGTTTTATCCCTTTATGGGTTTCCACTTATATCTGGTGTCTATGTGCATGATGTCTATGTGTTGATATGGTATATCTATTCTGCTAATACTTGCTGCTGACATATTAAGACAGTTGATACATTATCTAATCTTCTTATTAATTGCTGCTCACAAATAAAGATTGCTCACACATTATGTTGATCATGAAATGAAGGTGTTAATAAAGTTTAATGAAAAGTATTAAAAGTCCATGAATGTGTTAAACTGATTCACCCCCCCCCCCTCAGTTTAACTAAGGGTTCAACATTAATGACAAGATTTAAGAGATTAAAACCTCCCTGTTTTCCCTATCGCTCCAATCCTATCAAACTAGGGATGCATGTTGCGAAACAATGTCAAGAAAATGATCCCAAAATTATGAATAAAATCCAAACAAACATATATGTAAAAGAAATTGGATTAACATTAAAAAAAGTGCTTCACTTTCAATGGTTGGAATTTGAGTTCTGTCTTCCTCTGGTTTCTCTTTGTTATTTTTCTGTATATCTTTGATCTATCAACTGTATACAAAGAACACTAGTCCTCTATAAGCTCTATAAGACACAATGAAGGTGGTTCGCCTCTACATAGGACTCTTAAGGTCATGGCTATCGATCTCTAAGGGAATACTATGCTCGGTGGTCAGCAAACACAGAGTAAACCTCAATCATCGGGTCAAAAAAGTACACAAAGCCCCAGCAGGGCGAAACCCATCAAAGAAAAAAAAAAAGAGGAAGGCTCGAAGGTGGAACCCATCAGAAAATCAATAATAATTTCTGATGGGTTCCACCTTATGATGGGTTCCACCTTCGGGCCTTCCTCTCTTTTTTATTTTTTTTATTTTTAGATTCTATAGTTACTCTAAATTAAAAAATAAGAAGAAGTGACTAGACAATTTTAGATTCTATAGTTACTCTAAATTTAAACTAGATCAAAAACAATAATAATAGTAAAATAGTTTGAATCTTTGTAGTCACAACTTCAAGAATTCATGTCACACCATTTTTTTTGAATTGAAAGGAAAGAAACCATGTGCACCTTGAGGTTTGGTGAATAAATCATTTTTCATGCTGACTTCCATGTGGAGATAAGGAAACTTCCCAAATAATCAAATAGTTAGACTCACTGATATAATTATGGTAAAATCTATTCTCGGCAGTGACCCTTCCTTTTTTCTGCATTAAAATATGGTTTATAAAATTTTATAATCAAAATTGCCGCTACTGAAGAATTGTCACCACTGAAGAAAGCCCTAGGGATGAGGCTGTATGCCATGGAAAATATCATTTAGTTTTGGTCAAAGGAGCACTGTAAGAAATGCAAGCGATGGTAAATTTGGAGGGTTGCATCATTTTATGTTTTAAATTTCAGGTCACATACCTTTCTTTTTATTACACGAGATGTAGTTGTGATGTAGTGAGTCTATATATATAACGTTTATTGAATTTTGATATATATATATATATATATATATATATATATATATATATATATATATATATATATATAATGAGTTTTTTATTTATTTATCACTTCACACAAAATATAAAATATATACTATGTAAAAATAATATCTATTATAATTCAATCTAAAAACCAACTTCAATTTTATCATGCAAATCAATCAAAGTTCTCAGTCTGAAGGCAAATGGAATCCTTTCACAAATATTCAAATTAGTCCCCAAACTTCATTAAGAAAATTATATAACAAAACATTGGTGTATTATAAGCCCATCAATTGAAAATAAAAATCAACGCGTGTAAACATAAAATCTCATAACCACATTGTTGTCACACTCATTCATCCACACAAATCATAATTAAACATTGTCAAAACCACTATTAATAAAATCCAAATCTTCATTGATGATGTGGAAGGTAATAAAAGTAATGTATGCAGATAAAGGATTCTGAGAGCAAACATTGAGACATTATTCTGCAGGAAAGCAGATCTTTGCTCCCTATTTTACACAGTTTCCCATTCTTGGTGTACTTCCTGTACTCAATATGATACTTGCACTCAGTGTGATTCCCGCACCGCACTCTATCCCTTATCACCAATTTTGGACATCTGAATATATAACTCTTAAAGCGTGCTCTTTCAATACCTGCAATTGAAAAAGAATGAACATTTCCCTGTTCCAAAACATCATGGAAGCCACAAAATTATGTTAAATGAATTCGAATTCAAAAGTCGATTAAAAATATGGAAAGGACATGACCACAAAAAAAATATTAATAGATTTTTGTGCTTAATATAATCTCTACATAAATCAAAAGAAATCATGAATAGGTTTCAAATCTATTCCACACATATTTTCCAATCCAAGGGTACTAGCTGAGTAAGCACATTTAAAAATTATCAATGAGAAAGTACTTCACTCAAATCAAACACAAATTGTTCCTCAACTTGCATACAACTTTCAAATCCTTAGAAATCAATAAACTTACAATCCCAATTGAAAACCAATTCCAGAAGAAAATACACAAAGGATTTATATTCAAGGAAAAACTCTGCACTTTACAAAATGAAAAATCACTAATGCATCTACAAAAAATTGAAATAGATTACAAAGTTTTAATAGTCGAAATCCTTTGCTCCAAATCGATCCTCTCATAATAAATTGTAAATATGATGCTTGACATCCCACCATGCACACCATAAAAACATATCTTGGTCTTTTGTAAAATATAAATGCATGTAGTGAAACAGAGGATGCAATTGCCAATGGAACGAATGATTCAATGAAAACCTTCAAATTTGAGCTTAATTAATCCTGCTATCACACACACACTCACTGTATATATCAATGCCTCACATAAGATCTATAATGTAGTAACAAAATAAAGAAAGGATAGGGGGTAACGAGCTAGATTGGTGGGCCCAAACCAACCAACTCGTCCTCTCTGTGAAGGATTTAAATTACAGGGATGAGATCATGCATCAAATACACAGATAAATATAAAATGAAACCTAACATCAAATATTTTTCATTAATAAATTGAGTCTATTACATGAATATCAAATGTCTCAAATCCAATTGACCACAGGGAGTGACGCCCCAGAGACTTAAACCAACAACATGGAACTATATCAATCTTCTTCTTCCCTTGCTCATATCCATATCTCCTCTTTTATATAAATTAGATTACAAAATTTGCTTTACCAACTGAAACAATCATGAGAAAATTGAGTAAAAATCATAAAAACCATTGAGGAAGATGAGATCAGTATAATGACAAGCTATATTCAGAGATATGCAAAGAAATTTCTATTCCTTATGTTGATTTTGCATTTTTGGGCATGATTTTAGAAATCTAGAAAAATTGTGTTTTTTTTAATAAAACTGCTTCAAAGAACCCTTCGGATCTCCAATATTGTGGAAAATTTTGGAAAATGGTTTCATGATTAGTCAATAGTCAATTTCATATACTGGAAAAAAACCCATTAAGCCAGAATTTTGAGATTCACCTCCATCTGCACACAAATCGAGGTAAAAGTCGGTAGTTTGAAATCTGTGTGAATTTTAAGTAGATTTGTTGATATTGCTTCTAGAAACCCATTAATGCGACCTGGGTGCATTTTGACTCAAGTGGGAGCATTGAAAAATTATTTTAGACAAGAAACATCTTCATTTTTTCCCACTAGTGCATTGAACCTCAGGTTTTTTCATAAGCCCCCAAATCAATGAAGGCACAACACTTAGTTTAGGCACATGCTAGAACTTAGTAAATCACCATCAGTAAGGGAAGTACATTTGACCTTGACCAAATCTTCAAAATTATCTTTGACAAGTGTAAGTGACGGCCACATGGTGACTTCACATTAAAACATCATGCATGATTTCTTCTTGGTGCAGAATTACTATGTAGCACATGTGGACAATATGCATTAACAACATTTTAATGAACATTAGCCCTAAAAAATGCAAATAACGAAGGTATTATTACATAAAATACAACCCAAGAAACAAATATTCGCTATTGTATTAAAATAATGTAGAAGTGCAAGGTATAAGTTCATAAACTGGAAAAAAAGAGAATAAGTAGGGCATTATATGAGAAAAAAGGTGCATTAAATACAATAATGTTGGGGCTGACTCCACGTCTTGCCACTAGTAGCTTAGTGGTGAGTTTTGAGATTTCTTAGAGGTTTTTTATGGGCTCCCATTTTTTAACTATGAAATCCATTGTTGACTATTTGATCTTTGTTGTATTGGATAATATTGTGTCAAGAATAAGTGTGCCAACCATTAATCAAAGGATGATCCAATTGTGGATGGACTCCTCCTAATTCCACTTGTGGTATTATCTTATGACAACATAACTTTGACAAACAAGGGAAATCCCATTCCCCGAAAAACTCTAATAGGTTTTTGGTTATATATCCTTGATATGATCAAATAAATGTAGAATGAATGTTACCACCCTTCCATTTTTCAATATCGCGATCTCATCAACAAAGGAGAAGACTCCACCCACCTTATCCCTGCCAATAATTAAAACTTTTATATAGACTTCGATGAAATACCTCCAAGAGATTTGATAATAAGACCTTTCTATTATGCATCCACGCGACTTTGCTCCTCTAATATCAATTTATAGTTACAATGTTTAGAAAAAGTGTACATGTAACCATGACACATTTATCCTAAGCATATCACGGTTTGTGAATGTGACTTATTTATGAAGGTGACTTCAAAAATGTTTTAGTGTATACATCATCCAAATTTAAATCCTTAAACTTTATTATCTCAATTTAAGAGTTAGAATCAAATTTCTTATAAGTAATTTTTTTTTCCAATATCCTTTCCACTCAATTTTTTTTTGAAAGAAAAAAAAACTTTTTTTTTCTTCAATTTATTATGATTCCTGACGAATAAGTTGAAATAAAATATTCACGGGATTTAAGGGTTGCAACAACAATAAAGTAGAATTGCTAGCAATGTGGAAGGTGTTAGATCTAGCTCTATGTTTGAGGATAAAGAAAATCAGTTGAAAATAATTATATTATTTTATATTAATGGAGAAAAGGTTACATAAGTTGTAACGTATCTCCTTAGTTTAGGATCAGTTCCTAGAGATTAGGGGTTTGGTTGCAACTTCCTAACTTCTAGTATTGTACTTAATGATGTAATCTTTCATTCATGAATGTAGAGTGTACAAGAGTTCTCTCTCTGTTCTGAGTGTAGTCTCCAGGTGCAGGCCACACCTGAGAGCTACAACTCCTTCTTTCAATTCTGTGTGCATATTTTATCTTGGTATCAGAGCTCAGTTTGGGTGAGCCTGATTTTTTATCGCCTTTGTGGCTGGAGTGCCTTTTTGGCCAGTTTTCCTTTGTGGCAGAATCGCCTTCGTGGCTAAAAGTGCCTTTGTGGCCGCGTGTACACGAGAGCTTTGTGCTCGATTGAGCAGGTGGACTGCAGAACACCTGGCTCGGACTCAGATGATTTTTTAATTTTCTGAGTAGAAGGGGGTTGGCGCGTTTTTCGCGCTGACAGTAGCGCCAGGAAGCGCTACTGGCGCGTCTGTTCAGCTGTTAATCGCGCCACCGCGCCATTGGCGCGGAGTCGCACGGGAAAATCGCGTCAAGTGTCTATTACTTACACCGATTTCATCCGGGCGCGGGTTTTTCGTTCGGGAGGGCGCCAAATCACCTTCAAGGGGATCTGCGGGAAGCCTCATCTTCGTTTGACGATTTGCAGAGGAGAAGATCGAACAAGTTGCGGATCTATCCGGGAGAGGCAGATCGGATCAGTTTCGATCAGATTGATTTTTTGGCTGTATTGGAAAACAACGGATTTGCTCATCGGAGCGGGATTGAGTTTGTAGATCTGTCAGTGGGTGGATCAGAAGATCTGGCAGAAAAGTGGCAGAAAAGTGGCAGATCGGGTGACAAGATTTGACAGGTATCGAATTTTTTTTTACTGTTGAGTAGATTCATTTTGTAGATCTGATCAAAATGAGTAATACGATGGAATATTATATCCACGAGTCTGGAAAACTCGATGGATCTAACTTCACGAACTGGAAGTTCAAGATCCAGACCTTGCTTGAGGGTGCGAATGCTTGGTCCATAGCTACAGGTGATGAGCAGAGGCCGAATTCGGACACAGGGACACAGGAGCAAGAATGGGATAAACGAGAAAACAAGGAAAAAGTTTTGCTGAAGATGTCTGTCAAGGACAACATTATCCCCCATATCAGAGAATGTAAAACGTCTGCGGAGATCTGGACGACCATCAAAAATCTGTATCAGATCCAGAATACAAGTCGAATTATGGCACTTACAAGCAAGTTATTTTCAATGAGGATGGACGAAAGTGAGACTACTGTTGCATTCATTGCGCGAATCAAAGATGTGAAAGACGGATTAGGGGCCATCGGAGAGAAGGTGGCTGACTCTGATCTTGTCACAATCACAATGAACGGGATGCGAGATGAATTTCAAATGTTCATCACTGGACTGGCGGCAAGGGAGAAAGTGCCTACATTTGAAGATCTGACAGGCATCTTACTGCAAGAAGAGGAGCGGCGACATAACTTGAACCCCCAGAACGATGATCTTGCGCTGATGGCGAAACGACGACCTTTTAGAGGGAAGCAACCACAGCAGCAATCACAGTTGCAACTGCAGCAGAGAGGAGGTACATAGCAGAAGAGTCCATATAAAGGTATGCTTGTAAATAATCCTATAAGAAGATGTTATTACTGTGGAAATAAGGGTCATATACAAAATGGATGTCCTAAGAAGCAGGCAGATGATGCAAGGAGAAAACTGGCAACTGCAAAGCACAGAGGATACTTTGTCAAAGAAGAAGATGTTGAAGAAAATGAAGATTTCAGCCATGAATTTCGACTGTTCAGAGTCGAATGTGCCCTTTCAGCATCCAATGAGGACGATATTTGGTATGTCGATTCCGGAGCATCCTCCCACATGACAGGTAAAAAGGAATTTTTTTAAAGTCTTGAAGAAAGTACATATGGATCGAAAATCTATTTAGGAGATGATAGTGGATATGAGATTAAAGGTTATGGGGTTATTCCAGTTAAGTTACCAAATGGAAAAATCAGTCATCTTAAAAATGTCTTATATGTACCTGGAATTAAGAAAAATCTCATATCTGTATCCATGATAACTGATCAAGATATGCAAGTCGAGTTCTTCAAGACTCACTGTGTGGTAAAGGATTGCAGGAGAGAAATTGTTGCAACAGGCGTGCGTGTTGGAAGCCTATACAGGTTGGATGTGAAGAGTATACCAAAGCGAGCCATGGTTGCAGGTGGATCGACATCCGAACAACTCTGGCATCAGAGGTTCGACATTTGAATTTACAGGATCTCATGTTATTGCAGAGGAAAGGTATGGTTGAGGGACTCCCTATCTTTCGTAATACTCAGTTAAATTGTGATGGTTGTGCCTTAGGTAAGATGCATAGAGAACAGTTTCCTGTGCACGATAGGAGGAAGGAAACAGATATTTTAGAACTAGTGCACACTGATATATGCGGACCTATGCAGACAAGGTCGCTAGGTGGAGCGCATTATTTTCTATTATTTACTGATGACTGCACTAGATATTCATGGGTTTATTTTTTAAGTAAGAAAAGTCAGACTTTCCAGTGCTTTATAGAATTTAAAACCTTGGTGGAAAAACAGTTTGGTAAGAGTATAAAAATTCTCCGATCTGATCAAGGAGGAGAATACAAGTTAGGGGAATTCATGAAATTCTGCAAATCTCATGGGATTGTTCAGCAGTTTACAGTGCCACACACACCACAGCAGAATGGAGTTGCAGAACGCAAGAACAGAACCTTAGTGGAGTGCGCAAGGAGCATGTTACAAGGTAAGGGTCTTTCTAATAGTTTTTGGGCAGAGGCTATTAACACTGCTGTATATTTGAAGAACAGAAGTCCTACCAGATATCTTGGCTTCAAAACTCCTTTTGAAGCTCTATATGGATTTAAACCAGCAGTAAACCATCTAAGAGTATTTGGGTCAAAAGCATTTTCCCATATACCCAAAGCTGATAGGAAGAAATTAGACCCTAAAGCTGTTAAATGCATCTTTGTTGGTTATGGCACAAAATTTAAAGCTTATAAATTGTTCAATCCTGAGTCTCGTAAGATATTTGCAAGCAGGGATGTAGTATTTCATGAACAGGTACAGGAAGGGAAAGATGACATTGGTGATAATTGGCACATTCCATTGGTGATAGATGAAAGCAGTGAGGATGAAAGAGAGCTGGAGCAGAAACAAGAAGAAGAACAACATGAAGGTGATAATGCAAGCCCAATTAGAGTTGAAGAAAATAAATTTGAGGTAAGTCCCCTACCAAGGAGATCAGGTAGGAAGACTCAAATACCATTAAAATTGAAAGACTATGCTTTGATGTCAAATGTTTTGAAGATTGTAGAGCCCACTAATTACAAAGAAGCTAGTCAATTTAAGGAGTGGAGGGCTGCAATGAATGAAGAGATAGAATCTATTCTTAGAAATAACACTTGGGACTTAGTTGAACTGCCTAAGAATAAAACACCCATAGGATGCAAATGGCTGTTTAAACCAAAAATGAATGCAGATGGAAGTATTGAAAAATTGAAAGCTAGGCTGGTTGCAAAAGGGTACTCACAGCAGGAAGGTATAGACTTTGATGATACCTTTGCACCTGTAGCAAAGCTAAATACAATCAGAATGATTATTTCTTTAGCTACTAAATATAATTGGAAGCTACACCATCTTGATGTCAAATCTGCATTTTTAAATGGTGACTTAAAAGAGGAAATTTATTTAGTACATCCAAAAGGGTTTGTGAAGCAGGGGCAGGAACATCTTGTTTGCAGATTGAAAAAGGCTTTATATGGTTTAAAGCAAGCTCCCAGGTCTTGGTATGAAAAGGTTGATTCTTTCTTTTTAGAGTATGGCTTTCATAGAAGTTTAAATGACCCAAATTTGTATACCAAGTACAATAAGCAGGGGCAGATTATTCTGATCTCTTTATATGTAGATGACATGATTATAACAGGAGATGCAGATGATTTAATCAGATGAATCAAAAGGCTTATGGCACAAGTTTTTGAAATGAAGGATCTCGGAAGCCTCCATTACTGTCTAGGATTAGAAGTATGGAGAGATACTAGGCAAACTTTTCTTACCCAAGGGAAGTATGCCATAAATCTGTTGGAAAAGTTTGGTGTGGATCAGTGTAGGTCAGCAGCGACACCTTTGCAGCAGAACTTGAAGTTGTGCAGTGACGATGGCACTAAGGAGGTTGATGCCACGATGTATAGACAGCTGGTTGGTAGCTTGATATATCTTACAACAACCAGACCTGACTTGGCATACTCTGTTAGTGTGTTAAGCCAATTCATGTCAAAACCGCTTGAAAGTCACTGGGTAGCAGCAAAAAGCGTGTTGAGGTATCTTTGTGGTACTGTTAATTATGGCATTTTATACACTGATACTTTTGATGTTATTCTAGCAGGTTTTTCAGATTCAGACTGGGCAGGGAACCTGGATGATCGAAGGTCTATCACAGGTTACTCATTCAGCATAGGGTCCGGGGTCATAGCATGGAGCAGCAAGAAGCAGAGTACTGTAGCATTGTCTTCATGTGAAGCTGAGTATCAAGCATTGTGTGCAGCGACGTGTGAAGCAATCTGGTTGAGAAGGCTTCTCAATGATGTAGGAGAAGAACAGAAGAATTCCACTTCCATCAAAAGTGACAACCAGAGCACCATTAAATTAGCATACAATCCAGTGTTTCATAAAAACACCAAACATATAGACACTCAGTTCCATTTTGTTAGAGAGAAACTACAGTCAAAAGAGATTATTGTTGAATATTGTAAAACTTGTGACAATGTGGCTGATATTTTTACAAAGCCTCTTGCACGTGTGAAGTTTGAATTATTTAGAAGGATGCTAGGAGTTCAAGATAATCCTTTCTCCATTAAGGGGGGGAGTTGAAAATAATTATATTATTTTATATTAATGGAGAAAAGGTTACATAAGTTGTAACGTATCTCCTTAGTTTAGGATTAGTTCCTAGAGATTCGGGGTTTGGTTGCAACTTCCTAACTTCTAGTATTGTACTTAATGATGTAATCTTTCATTCATGAATGTAGAGTGTACGAGAGTTCTCTCTCTATTCTGAGTGTAGTCTCCAGGTGCAGGCCACACCTGAGAGCTACAACTCCTTCTTTCAATTTTGTGTGCATATTTTATCTAAATCAAAGTGATAGGTGACTTCTTAATAGCAATAAGGATACTCACTCCTATGAATGCAAAACAAAATGATAAAAAATCTGCCCTTGTGTTGAGAATCAAACATCAATTATAAAATTACGAACAATATGAAATGTTTCATATTCTCCGCCACCTTAATTCCATCACCGATGGCTTGCAAAATCACGGGGTTCTCTTGTGTGAGGGCAGGCTCGAGACAGATGGGAGGCCATTTGGCCACATTCCAATCTCATAGCATATGGTGGAAAGAGCAAATGCCTCCCTCGATTGGGCTGAGGGTTGGAAAATGTGTGAAATCATGGCATGATGAAAGTAAAGATGGTATAAGGTAGGAATGTTATAAATGCATGGCGTCTCCAAGGATTTCAAGGAAATTCTCCATGTTTGTTCACATAATACATCATTTAATTTCATAAGCAAAGCAACAATCCCATCACTTCAACAAGGAATTGAGCTTGTAGATTGTAGACTCGCTTTATATTTGGTGAAACGATGGCTAGCATCTAGATCACCAATGAATTGGTTTCAGGGGTGGTTTGGAAGATCCATTGGATTGCAGGAATATTTAATGGGCCTTCAGATCAAGGATTTACATGACACAATGGCACGAGCAGAGGCAAGAGAGGATGAGGAAGGCACGGTTTATAAATTGATGCAGTCCCCTTTGGATTCAATGGTCATAGAAGAAGGAGAGCACTGGTGTGAAAACCTTGTAAGCAGGGAAGGTGCAGTAATGGAGCCTCAAAAATTATAGGATGGGAAACCCCCGGTGGAGGACCTTGTTCTGTGGAAGATGGGTGCTTAGTTTTCGTTCAAGTTGCTTATGGGCAGATGGATCTTCTCACCGATTGTGTCGAGCTCCTAGAGAAATATAAGGCAAAAAATGTCGAATGCCTAAACACTAAGTTTGAAGCCATGGTAGCCACGCTGGAAAGACAGGTTGTGAAGTTGGAGAAGGACCTCTTGATCACTAATTCGGATTTGATAAGTGACAACATCTTTAGAGAGGTGTAAGATATTATTGCAGGATTTCCAGAAGAGGTCGCTACCCAGTTACAGACACAGTCAGTAGAAGAAGATGTAGGCACCGAGCAGAGCGGGCAGAAAAAGGAAGAATGTGAGGAAGTCGAGAAGTCCAATTAGTTTACTGCTTGTTACATAATATGTGGTTTTGTGTTTACATTAGGTATTTTCTTTAGAAACTATGAGAATTTTCAGTGTTTAGTAATAGTGGCACAGGCTTGTAGAAGGAAGCAACTAGAAATATAGATGTATTGAGATCTAGATATAGATACACACACATACTAATGCTAGTTTTGTAAAAACAGTTCTAGCCACATAATTCCAAATTTTAAATATAAAAATTATACACATTCTATTAACAATATATATTTTTTATTATAATTCTAGTCTAACTTCAATCTTTAAAAATAACCATACACAAAGAAAACTAGAAATATAATTGAGGAGTCATAACAATTAAATCAAATCAAATAATCTCATTTCGAAAAGTTAAAAAGATAGTCCCATTCCTTTGAAACACATATTGTACATTGTCCCAGTCCACTTCTTAAAAAAACACAATGTATTATTAACAAACATGATGCATCATTTACAGTTTGATTATCATTATCAAATATATTTCCAATGCATATTATTTCCTTTCGAAATAATGAAGGAATGCCCTTCAATAGATATCGCTAATATAGTTCTCACCTTTACAGTCGATACTCAATAATGTATTTCTTCACCAGTGATATCTTTGTTCCATGATTAGTTGGTTAAGGATTAACCTTCTAATTATTAAAATTTTGAAATGTTATATTTTTTTCCCAAACTAATTATTATAATTGTTTCAATATGGAAATTTTTAATCATGAAAAGTTAATCTTGATTTACTCAGTGACAAATCATACCTTCAAATTTCCAACAAATCATATTTTTAAATTTTTTTTTTCTTTCGATAGTAATGGTTTTATTTTATACAGTGATATGTGGTTTGATGAAAAGTTTTCTTACATGAAACCCAAGAGACCGCAGTTCAAATCTCATTGAGTATGTGGTTTGCTATGATCTTGGCTCAAGAAGTAGGCTCCCCCTCTCTCGAGTGGTCTCGGCTCTTGCTGAATCATAAAATCTGGTATATATGACTTGCAGACTGTTAGATATATCCTGGTGTTATATTGGCGACCATAAAGATTGATCCTGGGTCTCCCCTAGATTACTCTAAAAAATTACCAATTCATCATGTATTAAAAAAAAGTAATAATTTTATTTTATTTACTATATCAATATGAATAAATACAAATAAGAGAAGCTGCATGCCTCTACCACTATAATTATTTGCACGGATTATTTAAATAAATAAATGCCTCATGAAAGCGTGGTCATGAAATTCCAATTTGTAGTCCACATGCAACAACCACAAATATTCAATCCACCATGGTAAAGAAGAGTGGAGAATATTTCATAAAGGTAGAGGGAAAAACTGATGGAGTATTTGTTTCATTAAAAAGGTAGCCATACAAATATGGAAGGAAGATGTATTAAAGATAAGATATTTGTTTGATACACTGATATAGGAAAATACAATATTGTTTTTTAAACTATACTAATGAATTAATACTATTGTATTAAATATCATTTAATATAATTTTTACAATAGAAAATATTTTTTTAATTATTAAATATCTAATATATAGAACCATACGTATTTATAGAAATTAGAATGATTAAATGGCATTAATGAGAAAATGATGTAATTCACTCGAGGAACAAAGTGTCACTAAATATATGATTACAAAATTGGGTAAATAAGGCAATTAAAACAACTACCATTATTTATCATTTATGAAATTAGTGATATGTGAGTGGTCATGATAATATAGGTTTATAAGTCAACATGATTTACATATTATATGCATGCAACTTGCAACGAGTCCATATCATATTCTTTAATGTTAGGAATTATGAGCTACAACTTCTCCATATCATATTATTCAATGTTAGGAATTATAAGTTAGGACTTACTAAGTACTTTGCAATAAAATTTTAATATAACTATTAATATATTAATATCTAAATATTTTTTTTTGGTGAATTTTATTTTTCTTAAAAATATTGTCATGATATTCCATCATCTCGGGCAGTGAAAATGTTTTTATTAATGTATAAGTTGTGGATGTTCCTTTGAACTACAATATACTACTCATGAGAAAATATGTGTGTTATATAACCAAATCATAAAATAGAAGAAAAGATAGATCAACGACTTGAAAATATTGTTTTTTGAAATGGAAATGTCCTTTTACATTACATAAATGAATAATTATTGGATGATTCAAATGCCAAGATCTCCTTGGAATATATTGGAGTCTAAAGGGTCACAATATTATCAGGGCCCACATAACGATAATGATGTAATAGCTCAACAATAACAATAGTGGGCTTCTATCGGGTACAAAAATAACAATATGGGGGCTACATGGGCCAGGACAATAACAATATGGGGGCTACACTAGTATTATAGGGATCTAATATGCCCCTATCCTTCAAGAAAGTGTTGGCCTCAACGCTTGAGTAGTTATGGGTGCTTATGTATAATGGTCTCATCCTCCCACATGAAATCTTCAGTGGATAAGTCACTTCCACTTAATGAGATACTCTGAAATAGATCGATTCCATTGTTTTCGGGTTCTTTTTTTTGTGACTATATGATTTTTCCTTCCTCTTCAGGTTCTGACAATGTTGTTTGAACTGGGAGCTTGTCACCTATAACCTTTTTTAAGCATGAAACATGGAAAAATGGATGTATTCAATAAGATGCAAGAAACTCCAATTTGTATGTCATAATACCAATCTTTTTCAACACCTTATAAGGACCATAGAACTTGGGTGATAATTTATTATCCTTCTTAGCTTGCTTGAGGGACATTTGTTTGTATGTTTGTAGCCGCAAAAATACCCAATCACCTACATCAAAACTTATTTCATTATGGTGTTGATATGCCTCTTGTTTCATTCGATTCTGCGCCATATTCAGGTTATCCTTTAAGAGTTGGAAAACTTGTTTTTGATGCTCAATGTGATATTCCACTACTTTAACCTTAGAATTTTCTCTAGAAGACAATGTGATGGACGGTGGAGGATATCCATAAAGTGCCATAAATGGGTCAGCTTTGATATAGTATGAAAGGAAGTGTTATACCATCATTCTGCCATAGGTAACCACTTGACCCATTGTGTTTTTTTATCAGATACAAAGCACCGAAGGTATCCTTCCTAATATTTGTTCACTATCTCAGTTTTCCCATTATATTGAGGATGATAAGATGAGCTATGAGCTAATTGAGTACCAAGAAAAGAAAATAATTATGTCCAAAAATTTCAGTGAAAACGGAATCTCTGTCACTTACAATAAAATTTGGATTTCCATGTAGTTTTTGAACTATTTCCATAAATGTAAGAGAAACTATACTATATTTTAAAGGGTGATATAGTGCACAAAAGTGTGCATACTTGCTAAGTCTATCAACTTACACCATAATGGCACCCTTTCCTTTGGAATTGGGTGAACCTGTGAGAATATCCATATATACCTACTCCTAATGCTGACTTGGAATGGCTAAAGGATGTAACAGACATGGGGTCTTAATTGTATCAAATTTATTTTGTTGGCAAACCAAACATTCTACCACAAACTTCAGAATATCAAATTTAAGGCCATCCCAAAAAAAATCTTTCTTGACCATGTGGTAATTTTTTAAAAATCTTGAGTGCCCTCCTAAAGGAGAGGTGTGCAACTCAAAAATAATATTTTGATTGAGTCAACATTTCTTACATAGCTATAAGTGACCTTTGTACCATAATGAATCATTTTTTTTTTCCAGATAAATGTATCAGATGTATTGGGATCTTACTGCAACTTTTGAGTGAGTGTCCACACCTCTTCATCAGTCTTCCATTCATCCCTTGCTTCATTTATCCAATCATATTGGATAGTAGAAATGGCATAGAGAAACACTTCCACATCCTCATCCATTCTTGAATGTGCATTTGCAACAACATTTTGCTTCCATTTTTTGTAAATGATTTCAAAGTTAGACCCTAACATCTTTGTGGCCCATTTTTTTTTTCTCTTTTGAAGATAATCTTTGTTCCAAAAATTATTTAAGACTATCATGATCTATTTTTACCTTGAATTGTCTTCCCATTAGGTAAGGGTGTCATTGCTTCAGAGCATGTATTATTTCAAATATTTCCTTCTCATAAATAGGTTTGTGTAAATACTTTCCCTTCATTAGACGAATTCCAAGCAATAGGTCTTCATTCTTGCATTAAAACAACACCAATTCCATTTCGTGAGGCATCACATTCTAAATAAATGTTTTTGTGAAGTCCGGTGTAGCTAAGACTAGAGCTTGGAACATTACCTCTTTAATATGTTCAAAGGACTTAGTTTCTTTTGAAGTCCAAAAAAATTCATCTTCCTTTAGTAATGTTGTTATAGGTGCTGCTATTTTACTATAAGTCTTAACAAACTTGTGATAATACCCTGTCAACCTGAGAAATCCTCAAAGATGCTTTACGGTTGTGGGGATTTTCCATTCCTTGGTAGCTTTAACTTTATTAGGGTCTACCTTAACACCCTCATGAGATACAATATGACCCAAATATCCCACCTCCTATACCCCAAAGAAACATTTGGAGGGTTTTACATACAATTTTTTCTCCTGCAATAGTTCAAGCACCTTGTCAACATGTTGAACATGATATTTCCAAGACTTGTTGTAGATTAGTATTCATAAAAAAATACTAAATTAAATCTTCTAAGAAATGGTTTGAAAGGGGAATTCATCAAACCTTGAAATGTGGAAAGTGCATTGGTAAGGCCAAAGGGCACGACCAAAAATTCATAATGACCTTAATGAGTTCTAAATGTTTTTTTGGAATGTCTTTTATCTTCATTTTAATTTGATGATATCCGGAATGAAGATCCAACTTGGTGATAATGGGTACCCTGCTTAAAACACATTATCCACTCTCATGCATATCGCAATGCATCTCCCATTTTCATGCCCAATAAAATCTCAACCTGGGCAATTCAACATTCTATTCTTTGAACTGGAAATTTAAATAAATAAATGCAGAAGCTTATTTTCAACACCTGGGGTTTAAACCTTATAATAAACCCTCCTCACTAAATTTAAATCAACATTTCAATCCACGCATTATACACCCAAATATAATGGTCAACATACTCTCATTAACCCGAATACTATTCGGACCCACATTTCCTTGAGGTGTATATATTGACCTCATAAAGATTTGCATCAACATTCAAAATTTTGGAACAAAATCCATTATGTAATCACTATATAAATAATGACCATGCTATATATTCACCCTCCACTATTCGACAAACATTTGAATTGGAACACAAAATCAATCCCTAATAATATTATATTAGGACATAGCCTTGTCAATTCATTAGGATTCAACTTTGGGTAAACTCATGTAGCTTCAGATCTATTCATCACATTCCAAGGACTTTAATCCAACCTTACTCTTGCGCTCACACAAACGTTCATTTCCTATTAAAACTCTAACCATCCAACACACTTTTCAGCTAGGCCCCAGCACCCTTACATTGCACTAAACGCCAAATGGATCCGATGGCCCATGTTCCATCGCGCTCCAAAACTCAATTAGATGGACATCTGACAGTTATCGCGTTATGAAAATGCTCGGGCCTTATCACATCAAAATCGTGTGATAAAAGTGGTAATCGAATACCACTTTAGGACACGTGTCCTCCAGTTTATGATATCGCATTTTTTTTCAACATTCTACTTACCACCTAATAATAATGTGAAACTGCCGGTTTTTATCTTCAAAACCACTTGTACTGTTTAAGGCTTCTGATTCCCTTTTTTCTCGGGGTTCCACCCAACTCTTCAACGTTAAAATTCAACTCTCCATAACCCACGAGCCAAGGTTTCTCTACAATAATTCAATGAAACATTAAGAGCTCCACTACTCATTACGATAACCATAGATATTTTCTCTGTCGCAGTGTCAAACAGTGACTACAAATAACCCCCATTCTGACACTGCTTTGAACAAACAACGTCCATCAATCTAGATTCATTGTGGTTCTTTTAAACTTTGATTTCTCCACTCTATTGTTGTGGATTGATCTCATCCAATATTGTTCCAAACAAACAGTGGGTTCTATCTCAACCAATATCGATTCAAGCAACAGAGGTTTCTTTGCAAGAATCAAACATACTAAAAAATCAGAGATTTATATCAACTGCATCCTCATCGAATTCTATTGAACTCTTCACACAAGACTGATATGTATTCAATTCATACAAACTTAGAATGGGAAATTAGATGCGTTCGAGCCATAACGCAATGCGTGACCACAAAGGTTATATCACACAATTACTCATACATTTTTTTATTGAAATACAAACCCATTCACACAGGATTTAAGTCAATTAATACTCATATAAAACTGAACAGATTCTTTCATTTATACAATGAAACCACTTACAAAACTCCTTCTCATCTTTTGGCCTGATTTTCAATTCGATGGCCCCTCTATCTCCTACTTTGTCTCTCCAGATCTACAAGTCTATTTGCTTAATGCCTTTTAGGCTTACATTTATACAAGAAAATAATGGATCGATTCAGCTCCTCTAATAGCTCAAAAAAATCTTGAACTTCTCAAGTCTAAGTTCATGGAAACTGACTCTAAACTCATTCCTACCTTGCAATCCTTTCGAATCTCTAGCCTCTTCACATGCCCAACTAATCAACTTCTCCTGTCCTCTAATCATTTGAGGCCAGTTACAATTCCCTCTACATTTTATTAAAATTAATTAAAACCTACTTATTTTATCACATAAAATATAACCCCTTTGAAGACTTAAAACTCCTAAGCCTATAAAACTACATGGAATTTGTTTTAGCATAATGCCCCTGCATAAGACTCCCAAGGTTAAAATGATTCATGATCTCTTGATCATGCGCTTTCATCCTTGTCTTCCTGGATCCCACACTTTGTTCTGTAACTGGTCATCTACTGCAACATTCTTCTTTTGCACTCCTGTAGGCTTCCATATCTTATTTTGTCTTGCTCCACTAGCTGCACTTTCACATTCTCTTTCTGTCTTTCTTTTTCTGCTGCTTCCTTGTTTTCTTGTTGTTGTCTTCTTCTCAGACACTTTCACCATCAACATTCTTATCAATTCAATCTCCTGATCTAATTTATCTTTTGACTGCTGGATACTGCTCCATCTTGATTGCTGAACTTCTACTTCTGCTTCTGCTTGCTGAGTTCTTATTTGTTGAACTCTTACTGCCACCTTTGTTGTAGCTTTAGCCCCAAATGTAACTTGCTCAATCCTTACTCATTCAGTTCTTATTGCTGCCCTAGCTGCCACCCAATCATCCATACCCTCTTGTTCTCTGCAACAGTAAAAATCTTCCTGATTTTCATCCATGACAATTTCTTCATTCTCTAACTTCAGCAATTCTGTGGACTGGTATTTAAATTTCCAGCCACTGTCCTCATCTCTTTTCTTCTCCTGTACCAAACATTATTTAGTCCTTCCATCAGTACCTGCAATTAGAAAACAAACATCAAAACTACAAAACCTTTGTGTCTCTTCCTCCTCTGGCAACACTTCAGATTGTTACTCTAACATTTCCTCCGGAAACACTTCAATATGTTGCTCTGCCATTTCATTCTCTTGTTTAATTGATTCCAGTAAACATTCCAACCATCTATTTTCAAGAATTTCATCAATATGCTGCAAACTTGGTTCAGCATATGCTTCTTCTTCTTCCTTGACAATCTTCAGTAATTGTCTTCCATCTTCTTGATTGATTCTGGCAATCAATTCAAGTTCTTCAAGTACTGTGTCTTCATCTTCTATCAGAGTAAAATTCTGATTCTCCACCACTGTAGAAGTTCCAAAAATCTGCCCTTCAGCCTTCTCTTTGTCCATCAGACAAATCACTTCCTTCTTGTCATCAACAGTGATAACAAGTTCCTTGACATGAGGCATGATAGCCTCACCTTCCTTCAGTAACCCATCTTCATTCAAGACAACTCCAAGTGATGGATTGTCTTTTGCAGTCCCTGTCAACACAACCAACTTGTCAATTTTAAAATTACAAGACCCAATGGTCTTAATTGATGATTGAGTCATCAATTCTTCTTTCTGCAATTCTAAGTCTTTTTCGAGACTCAGAAAATATTCCCTGTCTTCATTCCTTTGTATTTTCATATTCTGCAATCCCCAATTTTGAAATTGAGGTTCTCATTCCTATATTGAATCCTGGTTGTTCAACATAATATTCAGAAATCCAATTTCCTCATTCCATGGATTAAGGTCTTCCATAGAATTTTCCTCCTCCTTTCTTTGGATGTCCAGTGGTGTCAAATTTTCTCCATCACCAAAAAAATCTGCATTCACAAAAAAATTGTTAAAACAAAAATCATAAGGCCTCAATGACTTTCTCTCCTTTGCCATCGTTTCAGTATGTTGTCTTGAAATTCCTTCCTTCTCTATCAACACATCAGTATGTTGATTCCAATCCTTCAAACAATTCTCGAGACTGTCAGTTAGTCTCTCCTCTGCATCATCCTCTTCAAGGATGTCTCCTTGCTCTAGTTCACAAAAATGAACCTTCTCATTCTCATTCATCTTTGCCTTTACAATCTGAACACTTATTCTTTGTGTTTTTATCCTCTGCTCCAGAACACTTAACTCATGCCATAAATCTATCATCTCATTTGAGAAAACATTCATACTGTCTTCACTGTCTTTTTTTCTATCACAAGTCAAGTTTCCTGCTGTCACTATCTCCTCATCTTTCATTAGAATAGAATTCTGATCTTCCATCTTTGCAATAATTTCAATTATCTGTCCATCACTTTTCACTTGGCCATTTAATAAAAGCAATTTTTCATTATCATCATTAATAACAAATTGATCATCATCAGACATAACTGTCATGTCCCCATTGAAACAATCTCTTTCATTAAACAAGGAATTTATGAATTCCTTTTGTTGCTGTAATTCAATCCGATCTCCTTCTGAAAGATAATCATCATATGTTACTTGGCAACTTTAAGCTTCATTTATTATAGTTTCATCATATGAACTGTCTTCTTCAATAACTACATTCACACACAACTTGTCATTTGTAAAACCATAAGACCCCATGGTCTCATTTGATGACTTGACCATCAAATACTCCTACTTTTCCAAGTCCTCTATATATTTCAGAAATTCTTCACTGGTCCTCTCTTTAGTCTCTTCGAGCTGTCCAATTGATTTCTCAAGTTCCAGCTTTTGACCATCATCATAAGTTAAATATCCTCTATTTCCAATATTTTGGAAAACAACTCTTCCCCAACTGTGTATGAACATTTTCAAAATATCTAGTTGTCCCATTTTCTTCCTTAGTGACAACATCAGCAGTTTGTCCTTCTCCATATGTTTTTCTTGCAAACATACAAAAATCATCAGGTGTGAAGTCATTTGGCCCCTTGGTCTCACTTTAAGTTTCAGTCTTCAAGTCCTTCTCCAAATACTCAATCATCCTGAGTAATCTCTCTTTCTGCCGAGCATGTATCATTTTCTCTTTCTTCATCTGTAGCCCATGCCACTTTACTTTCTTCTTCATGAGCCAACCAACTCTCTGGCTTTCCTTTATCATCATTACCAGTTTATTAAACTTTTCTCTGATCTCAGCTACCTCTTTCCAATATTCTGCATCAGTCAATTTCCTCCTCATGCCATTTGTCCTGGCAACTTCTTTCTCTCTTTTGTTGTGGCCTCTCTCAGAACCTCTTCAATCTCTGCTATGAATATCAGTAGTCATAATTTTCTCCATCATGAGTTCTTCACTCATCAGCTGCACCAAGCGTCTACAACAACAAGCTCTCTTGCTGCCACTTACCTCACCAATCCTTTCCTCCGGATTTGGGATTTTGGCAAGTACTGGACCCCTATTTGGTGGAACCTTCTGAGCACTCTCTTCTACTCTCTCTAAGATTCACTCTGCAAATTTTCAAGAACACATCTGTTCTTCTTTCATCCAACCTCTGTTGGGAATCCTTCAGGTTCTGCCACACTTTCTTCTTCACTTTAGAATCCTCTGCTGGACTCTTTCATCACTGCTCTCAAAGTTGTGATCTGTTTTTGCTGAGATTTATTCCACAACTGCTTGCAGCCTGAATTCTGCAAACAATTCTTCAAACCAAATTTAAACACTGCTCATCAACTCACCTTCAATATTCTGTATAATCGTGCTTCTTCTTTCACCTGCACTGCATCTCTGTATGTTGCAATCTTTATCAGTTTCAAAATCTAATCTTACTTCATTACACATGCATTCAACAAAAACTTGAACTTTTAAAAAGAGCTATTCCGGCTCTGATACCACATGATAACGGGTACCCTAATTAAAACACATTATCCACTCTCATGCATATCACAATGCATCTCCCATTCTCATGCCCAATAAAATCTCAACTTGGGAAATTCAACATTCTATTCTCTTAACTGGAAATTTAAATAAATAAATGCAGAAGCTTCTTTTCAACACTTGGGGTTTAATACTTATAATAAACCCTCCTCACTAAATTGAAATCAACATTTCAATCCATGCATTATACACCCAAATATAATGGTCAACATACTCTCATTAACCCGAATACTATTCGGACCCACATTTCCTTGAGGTGTATATCGACCTCATAAATATTTGCATCAACATTCAAAACTTTGGAACAAAACCCATTATATAATCACTATATAAATAATGAACATGCTATATATTCACCCTCCACTATTTGTCAAACATTTGAATTGGAACACAAAATCAACCCCTAATAATATTATATTAGGACACAGCCTTATCAATTCATTAGGATTCGACTTTGGGTAAACTCATATAGCTTCGGGTCTATTCATCACATTCCAAGGACTTTAATCCAACCTTACTCTTGCGCTCACACAAACGTTCATTTCCTATTAAAACTCCGACCATCCAACATACTTTTCAGCTGGGCCCCAGCGCCCTTACATTCCACTAAACGTCGAATGGATTTGATGGCCCATGTTCCATCGTGCTCCAAAACTCAATTAGATGGACATCCGATGGTTATCGCGTTATGAAAACGCTCGGGCTTTATCACATCAAAATTGCGCGATAAAAGTGGTAATCGAAGACCACTTTAGGACACGTGTCCTCCAATTTATGATATCGCATTTTTCTTTGACATTCTGCTTATTTCCTAATAATAATGCGAAACTGTTAGTTTTTATCTTCAAAACCACTTATACTGTTTAAGGCTTCTGATTCCATTTTTTCTCAGGGTTCCGCCTAACTCTTCAACGTTAAAATTCAACTCTCCATAACCCATGAGCCAAGGTTTCTCTACAATAATTCAATGAAACGTTAAGAGCTCCACTACTCATTACGGTAACCATAGATATTTTCTCTGTCACAGTGTTAAATAACGACTACAAATAACCCCCATTCTGACACTGCTTCGACCAAACAACATCCATCAATCTAGATTCATTGCGGTTATTTTAAACTTTTATTTCTCCACTCTATTTCTGTGGATTGATCTCATCCAATATTTTTCCAAACAAACAGTGGGTTCTATCTCAACCAATATTAATTCAAGCAACAAAGGTTTCTTTGTAAGAATCAAACATACTCAAGCATCAAAGATTTGTATCGACTGCATCCTCATCGAATTCTATTGAACTCTTCCCACAAGACTGATATGTATTCATTTCATACAAAATTAGAAAAGGAAATTAGATGTGTTCGAGCCATAACCCAATGTGTGACCACAGAGGTTATATCACGCAATTGTTCATACAATTGTTTATTGAAATACAAACCCATTCACATAGGATTTAAGTCAATTAATACTCATATAAATCTGAACAGATTCTTTCATTTATACAATGAAACCACTTACAAAACTCCTTCTCATCTTTTGGCCTGATCTTCAATTCGATGGCCCCTCTATCTCCTACTATGTCTCTCCAGATCTACAGGTGTATTTTCTTAATGCCTTTAAGGCTTACATTTATACAAGAAAATAATGGATCGATTCAGCTCCTCTAACAACTCAACGAACTCTTGAACTTCTCAATTCTAAGTTCATGGAAATTGACTCTAAACTCATTCCTACCCTACAATCCTTTTGAATCTCTAACCTCTTCACATGCCCAACTAATCAACTTCTCCTGTCCTATAATCATTCAAGGGCAGTTACAATTCTCTTTACATTTTATTAAAATTAATTAAAACCTACTGATTTTATCACATAAAATATAACCCCTTTGAAGACTTAAAACTCCTAAGCCTATAAAACTACATGGAATTTGTTTTAGCCTAATGCCCCTGCATCACTTGGTGAAGTAGATTTATCCATGCAATTCATCTATGAAAAGAATGGTAAATTTAACTTTAATAGTGATCTTATTGATCCCTCTATAATATGGACACATACACAATGATCCATCCTTCTTGTGCACCAATACTGCTGGAGAAGAGAAGTAACTTTGGCTAGGTTGAATTATACTTTCATCTAGCATTTTTGTAGCCATACATTCAATTTCACTCTTTTGGGAACATGGACATCTATAAGGTCTGATTTTTGAAGGAACACTTCCTGTAATCAAGTGAATAACATGATCATGAATACATGGGAGACCTTTGGGAGTCTTAAACACATTGGAATGATTGTCCAAGGATCTTTGGATATCCAGATAAATGGATGATTTTGATGTTTGAACATCTAGTGAGCATAATTGTGTGATTACACCTTGTTATTATTTATTCAAAATAGTTTTCATGCCATTATAGTTTATTATCTTCCCCATTTTCCTTGCAATACCCCTTAATTCAATTTCTTTTCCTTACTAATTTTTTTTGAGAAAATTTCTTGATAACTAAAATCTATCATCCCTAAAGATTGTAACCATTGGATGCCTAATAAAACATCAACACTGCCCATTGGAATGGAAATAGTTGGAATATTAAATACATATTCCTCCATGATTAGCTTCATATTATGACACTTTCATGAGAAATTTATAGTTCTTCCATCTGCAACCATCACTTGACACTAGATTGGTGCTATATATAGAAAGCAATTCAATTCCTTGGCTATCTTACAATGAATAAAATTATGGGTACTACCCTAATGAATCATCACTATTACATTTTTCTTCTTGAAATATCATTCTATATTGAGAGTTTGAGGAGTAGTAATTTCCGCCAATGGATTACAAGATATGGTCGAATTTGTTTCTTCTTTATCTAGGGGTGTATATCCTCTTCTTTTGATATTTCTTGTTCCTTTTCTTCCTCCACTTCACAATATATGTAAACTAATTCCTTCTCAACACACTTATGACCTTTATTGTATTTGTTGTCACTGCTCTAATAAATCTCTTTTTCTCTCACCCAGTTCCAAAACCTTTCAGCAATCTAAAGCTCAACAAGAAAAGAATCCCATCACACCATGGCTATACAGGAAATGGAAAGGAAAGGTTGAAACCATTTTCAAAATTTGAAAATCCCATGCCAATGACAGAAAATGAACCAAATAACCAAATGTATGTACCATGCATTCACACCTCAACAAGGAAATCACACATGCAACCTATTACCTGCCGGATATTTCTGTTGAAGCTACTAATCCAACCTTTTCCTTTTCCATCCTTTTCTTGCTTTTCCAAATGCATATTCTCTTTCCTTTGCTACACCTGCTCCAAACATGGGAAAAAGTTGGGCCAAATGTTGTGAATTGTTTCTCAGGTGCCTTTTTATCATTGATGTCTCTTTTTCTTCATTTTTCCTCCAATTTCCCTTTCATGCAAATATGTGTCTCTTCACCTCCCTTTTCTCCTATTTTCATAAATAAATGCAAATTAGCGCCTCTTTTCATTTTCTAATTTCTTAGAAATAAATAAACCAAAAGTGACACCTACTAGGATGTTTTTCCCAACATTCAACTTGGAATACATGTCCCATGACCTTGGTCTTATTTTTCCTTTATTATCCTTTATTACATGAAATTTTAACCTGAGGTTGCTACATGTTTTTTGAGTTGATGCATTGATAGTCGTGATCTCTTGTTTGAATTATTAAACTGTGTCAATTTCTATGACATTTTCATTCATATTCATGTTTTCAAAGTCATTCGTATTAACGTGACTATGTTTTTTATTGGATTCCTCTATACATTGATTTTCATTAACTACTTCAATAAGATGTGAAATGGTTTTTTTTGGCTTGAGGGCTCCTGACCTAGGTCCAGAGGTTAAGATTTGCCAAAAAACCCATATACTACTGGCCCTTTCGGAAATGACCTAATTGTGCAGGCCAAGGTCTCACCCGAAGCAGTGTGGGAAGGTGTTGGAACCAGGTTTTCGCACCCTGAGAGAGAGAGTAGGTAAGTCGAGGAAAATCTATGTTCACAACTTATCAGATTTGCACAGAGTAAGTCTATTCACAGGCTTTTAATAGTATAATTAGTTATTAACCATAACAGAGACATTACCATTCATAGATCTAATCAGTGCATTTTCATCCACATGTGCATTATCATATACCATCACAAAGCATTTATAATCACAGTCAATAACAAATCATCGATATACTTCTGCAAAACTACAGATACATTCGCAGCTAAATAATCATCACAGATATGCTTCATCAATAAACATAATCGATCCAGATAGCACACAAACACTTTAACAACACTTCACATTCATTAACATTCAGATCCACTTAAAACCAAAACCAGCCCGCGCACACAGCCTAGCGGGGTCCATACATAGCAGGACTAAGGATCTTTGCGCACACAGCCAATAGGAGTTCTTACTCAAAACAACCCAAAACAGATCTAACAGTTCGCACATAGCATCCGTCTTAATTCATGCCTAACTCTAGACTCAAACTATTCATCTATTTATATCGATGTAGCCTACGCTATCCTGTGGTCTGCAAACTGTGTTTTGCAGACTGTAGGTCTACCCTTTGATCCATTACAATGCGTTCGGGGCTTTGACCCGCCCCAAAACCCTTGCGTTAGATTAATTAATACAAAAAATATACAAAATTCGCAACATAGGGAGCCCCATTCCAACATTTTTTTTGTACTATCTCTTTGAGAGGATCATAATGCAAATGACCTACACTCGTACAAAGTTGCATAAAGTGGAATATCGCTTCGTCTTTCTCGAACCCACGAAATTCAAACACAATATCTAGAGTGTCAACGAACCATATGCATATAGTTATGTTCAAGATATACCTTATCTAGTCATAAACAAAATGGTTGCCGTCCACTTTCCCTTTTTCATATGGTATTGCTAATGGTATAATGTATCCTTTCCAATCTATTATTCCATCAAATTGATTAATTTCATGTTCATTCATGTATTTCTATATGCATTTTAATGCAAAATAAGCATTATGCATCATTTCATTGCAAAAAGTTTGTGAAATTATGCATAGTAAAAAAGGAACATCATACTCTTTCTTCATCAATTGGCATATTGTTTCAAAAAACATTTCACCGTAAATACTTCTGAACCCAGAAAATATCTTAAACATATGTCTTCCCATGTTTTTTTCTACATGCATCCATCCATGTTTTTTTTGTTTGTATGTTGTTATATT
The DNA here is from genome assembly GCA_034641835.2 of Pinus albicaulis. NCBI lineage: Eukaryota > Viridiplantae > Streptophyta > Pinopsida > Pinales > Pinaceae > Pinus > Pinus albicaulis. The sequence goes on along the minus strand of CM076581.1, from coordinate 1,648,548,765 downwards.
TATTTTAGGTTCATGATTAGTTCCTATTGAACATTTTTTTCTTGCATAGGAGTGGTTCAAAATGTTTGGTAATTGAATTCTTGTCATGGAACAATATGTCATAACTTTCTTCGTACAAATTTGAATTCAAATGAAAACAGTTTTTCATTGTTGTTTTTGACCACAGTCTTATGGGAATTTTTAGCCAGTTCGATGACCAACGTATACAAAATGTGTCCCCCCAAATTCCTTGTTCTTCCCCAATGATAGTATTTGAAGTTGATTTTGTTATCCTTTCCATGTAAACATTTGGGTTTTTTATACTGTGGATATGTATTAATGCATCTATATTCAATTCACGTTTGTAAGATAATATGGCTTTAACCTTCCCTTCATGTAAATAATTCCTAAAATGTTATATTTTTTCTTCACACAATTATGTTGACGTGTATCTGAAATGCAATAGAGTTCCCATATTATCAAATATACGATGTCCCACACCATATGAAAAATTGTTCAAACAAAATAGATTATGTTGCCTCAATATTTCTTTTGTCCCGTTCTTTTCTATACCAAAAACATGCTTCTCCATTGATAATTTAGCAATCACGCTTAAAAAACGCTTGTTCATTGATGCTTTAACAATCATGTTTCAAAACAAATTAAATTCACTATGAACTCTTCCTCAATGATAAGAACAAAATAAATAATGTACAAGAAAACAAGAAAAATAATATAGATACAACAGATTTGTGTAAAAATATTTTCTATGAATGAGATAGAATCACAAAACAAATGAACCACAACATACCTGATACAGATATCACAAAATATGTATACATTTTCAAAAACAGATACTGTGCATAATTCTTATGCTAACAAGAAAAACACACAATTCTCAGAACATACTATCGATTCCGAAAACTATGAAAAGTATCATTTGTAACGAGACCCCCCCTCCCCCAGAACTATGAAATATACCAATATGCATTGGAAAAATGCATGCCAAAAAATAATAAATGGTCAACTCTTGGCCAATGCAACTACCGACACATTACTTGTTAATATTATTTCACAGGGACTTTATAAAACCTAGAACATTTGCTTTATAATTATTAGGATGATGATAACAACATAGTGACATGGTACCTGTTAAAATTATGTCACAAAAGCTTCATAAAACTTAGACCCTTTGATTTATGATTTACGTCGAAGAACGACTATGGGCAATAACAAACACAATCCTTCTATGGAAAAAATTTGTACCTTCACACTCACTCCCCCCACCCCCTCCCCGCATAGTTCTCTGGCACACTTTCGTTCCACACAATATTTATTTTTAAATAACAAAAGCTACTTAATATCAATCAATCCATACAATACATTACAGAATTTCATTTTTATTTTGTTTCCTACGTTTCTTTGATTCACTGTGGATATGTGTACATGATCTGTCACGTCTAACATGTGTCACATGCAAAATAGTTACACTTGGTCATTATACACGAAAAGGAGAAATATAGAGTCAGAATACATCGATAACATCATTGATTAAGAAAATAATTTTAAATACAAAACATAAATGAATAGAAAATTGTTATTTGCATAATGCATTTAGAAAATGCAAATATTGTTTGACTTTTTGTTTCTTTACATGAGCTTTAATATCCAAAGGGAAATATTCAACATAAAGAAATATAGTATAATGTTTCCTAAGTTTTTACATGTTGTTCAAGGTCAGGAGATAGATTATTTTTTTTGCAACACATCGTAGATATGAAAGACACACAACGCTTCAACAATTATGGTTTCCCCTTTTTGTCAAGCTCCAACACGATACAGCCAAATTGAGTCTTTCCCCATTTGAATTGCTCTAATTGTTTCCTTCTTAAGCCATGCTTTCTCTATTTAGCGATAGAAAAACCTTACAACACCTGTTTGAAAGACCAACTACATAGAGATTTGAATCTACACAAAATGGAGAATCTGTGTAGGACATCGATGCATAGATGAACACACCTTTGCCTTTCAATTGGGTCTAAATGGAATCTCTAAATATCATATGAAAAGCACCAAATGATGAACATAAATAAATGAAAGCTAATACATATTGGAGATGTCATTCAGGCTTAATTGAAAATCAAAGATGTATTTTGTAATAGATCATGAATCTGGAAAACAACCATTGCTCGAATGAACATAATTTTTGCTCTTTGCAAACTAAAAGTTGTATGCACAAGAATTTTCTAATAGTTTTATGGATATGAAACTCCTTTATATGTTAGGGAGAGAGTTTCTTTGGTTAATTTTTGAACTCTTTCTCATTTAGAACTTTTGCAATTATAGCTATACGGAAGAATAGTTGCACAAAACTAATTAATTTATCAAAGGTTATGCTTTCAACTAATAAGTTGAGAAAAAGTTTTTCATTATCCACAATGATGAATGTGCCGAAGATAGAGTATGTCCGGTAGAACAGAGGTACAGAAGTGACACGTATTTCTAATACATTTATTTTTTCATTTGCATAGTCTAGCATAAGCAAAAAGAATAAAGAGAGTCAATATGTTAATAGGCAAGGAAGCACAATGAAATATTTATGGAACTTCCCTAGATAGATCGTTATCTCGATAGGCTATTATTTAGATTTTAATCATATCGATCATTATCTAAATAGATTGTTATATATATTTTTAATCGTCTGTTACACAGCAATTTTTCACCGTCCCTGCAATTCCCCATCCCGCACAATTGGAGGGCTTATTCCATGACCTGTGAGCAGTGACATAACTTGAAAACACTTTCATGGCATTCCCCTAAACATGTAGTTTCATTGCCCTGAAGACAAATCCTTGTGAAAAACCCTGAAAACACCCCTTTTTGCATTGGCGCTGGTAGCCAGTTCATTACCCGCGCTAATGGGGGAAATCCTTCAAAGAGGGCACGCCAATTTGCGCTTTGTCCCAGAGTCGCACTCGCGCCAACCATTTTAAGGAGTGTTTTTTAAAAATAAATGGCGAAAGTTTCGTCCTAACTGATCCAGAAACTGGCATCTAATTTGAGTTGGGAGGTTTGGCTCCAGATCTCCATGTAGAGGAAGTGGTTTTCCACCTCTCATGGAAGCTTCCTTGAGGATAGGGCCAATCCCATGATTATAGGGATCCCAACTCCCCTTCCTCCATCTATAAAAGCTTGCTCATCTCATTTGCAAGCTAGTCTCCAAGTTCCCAAGAGCCTAATGCTGCAAGAGATTTGATCCATTCCCTTAAGGCCAAATCCAAGCAAGGAGATCATTGTCGAGACATCCGAAGAGAGAGGTTTGTCCCATCCCTGACAGGCTTTATCAAGACGCGTTCTGCTCACGACCCTCCGAAGGAGAATTCAACGTCAGAGCTATGGTTGTATTCTTCTTTTGATTAATTAATGATAAGCGACTATTGGTTATGGTTCCACTCTTTTTGTTGATTATGATGTTGAGTTATGTCTTCTCTGACTGACATATAGTTGCATATACTAGATTTTATGCTTGCGTTTGTTTTGTTTCTGGCGTGTGCAGGTGTCCGATCACGGAGATCGTGAGGATTGTGATCAGTCGGAGCTAAGGAACGGGAAAGCTACTTTCTCTACGAGCGACAACTTTGGATTCCAGGTAAGCCTTCATTGCTAGTTGGTTTATCTGCAATTAGGAACCTGCACTATAGCGTGAACGATTGTTGCTAGACCCGGTCTGGGCTAGTAGGGATCCCCTCTGTCCGCGGAGGGGATTTACCTCCACGACAAATTGGCGACTCTGCTGGGGAGATCGTTGGCTTGTTGTTGTTATGTTTTGTAAGCTACAGATGGAGCCTGAAGTTAGCCAGATAACCTTCGAAACAATTTTGCTCTGCATTAGCGAAGTAGATCAACGCTGCTTCAGTCAATCTCCGGTTTAGTTTATGAACTGAACACTTGGAGTGTCGTCTTGTCTTTTCGGTTGATTCTTGACCTTTCTTGCTTGGTCAGCTCTTTGGGTTTGTTTGGCTTTTTTTTGGCCTTGTCATCATTGGTCTGTGTCTGGACTGCTCTTTTTTATTTTTCCCATAGTTAACTCGACTGGCGCGCTTTTCAGCTTGACAGTCGTGCCCATTGGCGCAGGTTGCTTGTGTATCACCCGCGCCAATTCCATTCTGGCGCTAATTTTAGCCTCGCAGTCACGCCAATCTTGTGAGGTATTAGGGTTTTCTATGTTTTGAGCCTTATGAGACTGATCTGTGACTTTGGCCTTGTTTTTTCGCTTGTTTGAGTGTTCTGGAGCCTTGTTTGACTGGCTGTGACCTTCGTCCTTTGGTTGTTTGCCCGTTTCCATTGATTTCACTTTCTAGCCCTAGGGCATCTAGGTCCTCTTGTGTGTCGAGCCTCCCTTGGGAGTTTTGGGTTTCTATCGGTTCAGTCGACCTTGTGATTGCTTCTTTATATTCTTTTAGCGATTGATTATCACTTTATTGCGTTATTTGAGTGTTTGTTCTCTTCTTCATTCGAATTTCGCTTTGCCTCGTTTGGGCCTATATTACATGGTCCATTTGAGTCTTTGGGATTCTTTTGGTTTTGAGGGACTGTGTTGTCAATTTGAGGTCTGATTGCGTGTTTTTCATTGACTGATTTTCTCATTTTTTCTCTCTTACTATCGCATCTCAAATTTCTCTTCATTAGTTTTCATCTTTTTTAGTGCTTATTGCTATTAAACATTGAAAAAAAAAATCTCTTTTGCTTTTGATCAGTTAGTGCAAATTAAAGTCTTCGGTGTTATTAGTGATTAGTGACTTTGAGAGAAAAGTTTTTGGTTACATTAGCTGCATTAGAGGCTTTGTTGGTTGTTTTCTGATCATTTTGTTTGTGTGAAAACTCTCAACTCTCTCGTAGTTAGCTTTCATCGAATGAAATGATATACTGTGGCATATAGTGTGCATTTAATAGATTTTGTGACATCACACTCGCTAGGGCCTGAAAACTGAAACGTAATTGAAGATAAACATTAAGATTTACTCAATTTACACTAAGGCAGCATTGAAACATTAACGCAACATTTAGTGGTCTAGGCTAGAGACGCGTTCCGACGTCTTTAAACCTAGTAGATGTCATTCGTTGGTTGGCTTTAGACAGCACTAGTACGGACTTGTGCTCCCCATATCGTCGAGTATATAAAGGGAGACCCCACTAGGTTTCTATCCTTTATCCATAGGAAGCCGAGTCTGTTGCCCTATATCCGTGATACACCAGACACAACATTCGGGGAGATTTCCTGCATGTACGTTAAGTCCATGGTTGATTTCTCTTTCATTTTTGAAACCAAGGTGTATATTGCAGTTCACGGTTATTTGGTACACCCTTTTCCTAGTATTCTTGAGTAGTCATTTGATCTTTTCTGATTCTTTAAATTTGAAAGGATCACCAAGCGCTTGTCCTTTCACGCTTGTTTCAAAACTGAAAGAGATAGAGTCACCTTTCTTCAGTTTCTGGACTCTTAAAACATGAAACGGTGAAGTTTCTAAGTTTCAATGTGGTAAAATTAATCACCAGCGATCACATGCCCTGTTAGATTTTGCCTATTGGACCATTTGATTATGTGTCTTGACTCTTTTTCAACCCGTGTGTGTTGTGCTTGATATTTTTTCATTGTTGTGACAGTGGCGGAACCTCTTGTTTTTTCTACTGGAATTCCATATACGGACGATTCATCAGAGGCTTCTCAGTCCTCTGCTGAACCTCAGCAGCCCATCGTTTCTGAGTTTCCCGACGAGGGACCGGTTTTGTCTAAGAAACCCTTTGGAGGACCAGTTGAGTTCAATTGGCCCTTTTCCAACCCTTGGTTTGGATTGAGAGTAGGGGAAGATTTCCCTCCTCTTACATCGGGTTATCCTTTTATAGCTGTTGTTATTCCTCCTAGTCCTCGCCGTCTATTACAAGATCTAGCAGCAGGCTCAAGCATGAGTGAATCTAGAGAGGAAATCCCCACGTCTGGTGAATATTACCAGTTATTTCCTCGGAGATTGTTTCCAGGAGACAACCATGAACCATCTGTTATGTCATCCCCTGGTCCCTCATTACCCGCTGGGTATAGATCCTTGGGTCAGATCATTACCGCCGCTGCCTCTATGGGAGTATCAGCTCCTTCTACGAGGCTGGTTGTTTTTTCGTTGGGGATGTCTCCACAGACGCCCATTACATCATCCCCTCAGGTTACTTCTGTACCCTCCATGCCCACTATTTGTGTGGCTGCATCTGCACCCGCCGTTACTACCCAGTCTGTAAGGACCACATCGCTTCCTGAAGATATCTACATAGCATCTGCTATGCTAGAGAACATCTCTCCGGAGGAGTATCGATTGTCTTTGCAACAGTCGAACACCGAGGTCAGACAGTCCTCTTAAGATCCCAACCGCTCGTACTTTTCACATTATGCACAGGATGGTACACCCGTGTACGTTTTTCCATATCAATACAATGAGCATGGGAACCCTTTACGTTTACCTGCTCCTGAGGCTCAACTTCATGCTTAGGGTTTACCTTATAACCAGGCTGGACAACCTTTTAACCCGTAAGGGAAACCTTTTCAAGGCCAACCTTCGGGCCAGCCTGGCTATCCTTATGACCCGCAGGGACAACCCATACAAGGCTACCCTCTGAGCTAGCAAGGGCCATTATACGGTCCGCAAGGATAGTATTACGACCCTTCCAGTCAACTCGTCTAGCCTCTCCTTAGAGTCCCAACTAGGCAACCTCAAGGACTCACAGGTCAACTGGGGTACCAACCCTGGCCGGCATATGGTCCTGGGGGGCAAGTCCAACCTTCTCAACCTTTGCAACCACAGTATCCTCTTGGTCCCAACGTTGCACACCAGCTAGGACCATCTTACGGTCCTGCTGCGGGTCAAACTAGTTATCAGCAACCACCTGGCTCCATTCCGCTACCAGGCCAACCGGCCCATTTGGCACAACCTGGTATCCCACCACTAGGCCAACCGGCCAATCCGGCACAACCTGGTGTCCCTCCACCAGGCCAACCGGCCCATCCGGCACAACCTGGTGCTGCTCAACAGCCAGGACAACCTGCACAACCGGCACAACCTGTTTATCTGGGTCAACCTGTTTATCTAGGGCAGCCCACTCAGCCAGGTCAACCTGTTCAGCCAGGCCAGCCTGCACATCCTGTTAACCCTACCCAACAGCCGACTTATTCAATGCCGCGGCCAAATCAACCGTCGTGCCCTAATTATTAGGCTCAGCAGGGTCCCACCTATCAGCAGCCCACTCGACCTCAAGGCAGTTACTATTCTCATGGTCAATATCGACGGAATTATAGCCAGCCCTAAGGTTCTAAATATTACTCTCAGCAACCTGACTACACCTATACTCAGCAGCCAAATCCAAATGCTACTTACACAGGGCCAACTTACAATCAGGGTCCATACTCTGGTTATCAAGCCCTGTACGCTAGTTACCAGCAATCGAATCAGGCTGGATATACGACCTATACCCCCTACAGTCAGAATCCTACGGGACAAAACCCCTAGGGGCAAGGTTATTCTCAACCGGCGTGGAGTACAGGTACTGGTCCTTATCCAGGGCCAGATATGCTGTCCAATCCGCCATTTCCGTTTTTGGCTACCTTGGAATTACCAGATGTTTAGAAATTAACAAATGATCCAATTCTGCACAATCCTTATTGGCCTCTGGTTCCTACCAAAGTGCCCGGTGATTGCCCCAAGTTTGAGGGTAAAGCTGGGGAGGACCCCCAAGCTCATGTGATGACTTACCATCTTTGGTGTTCGTCCAACTCTTGGGTGGATGATAAAATCCGTCTGTGCCTCTTCCAGCGCAATTTGACTGGCGCTGCTGCTAAGTGGTATATCGAATTATCCTATGGCATCTTTCAAGATTTCAATACGTTAGCCATGGATTTTATGACTCACTTTCAGTTACCGGTTTTCTATGAAGCCGGGATGCACCTCCTGACTTCTTTGAAGCAGGACAAAGCCACTCACATTTCTGATCACATTCATGAGTGGCGACATTGTTGTAGACTAATCAAGTTTCATATACCTGATCAGATACTAACTCATTGGTTCACCACCTCCTTCGTTAACAAAATCGCCCAAGATATTTCTATGGGAGCGTGTGTGACTGAAGAACAAGCCATAGTGCGTGCCCAATATCTGGATCTGGTATACTCTCAGTCCGGCATGCTTTATGATATTTTTCCTGATGCTCCATGGTTTGGAACCTCTAAAGCTCCATCTACCCCGACGGTGGATGGTGTTATTGGTTCCGTGTCTCAGAATTCGAAGAAATCTTCGAATGGGAAGCAGAAGTCCAACTCATCCAATAATTCTTCTCTTCCCGCTCCTCTCGATTCTGGAAAAACTGCGGAGGTTAATGTCGTTCACGCCAATCCTACGGAGAAAGCCTCCAAAGAGAAAAAGAATGGCAAAGGTAAATCCAAATCCGACACCCCAAAGCCAGAGTCCAAACTTCGTATCGAGGACGGTTCCCAACGAAAACCAAAGTACCCCTCCCTCATTTGTGAAGGAGATCATTATACAAAAGATTGTCCACGACGATCTGAAGTTAGTCAACTTCTAAAAGGCTCCAAAGGGACTCCGACGGTTCTTAAAGAACCGTTCCGGTCTCAACAAACCCAGATGGTTGAACAGCTTTCACCATCCGCACCATTTGGGTCTCAGGTATTTATGATGAATGGTGTTGCACCTATCTCTATTGCTACACGTTCGAAGGACTACAACGAATCACGTCAGGCACCTGGGAAGGCAGTTGTGGATGGTCCACCTCCCCCACCTGTCTCCAGTTCGTTGGATATTGAGAAGCCTGTTGAATCTTTAATTAAACTGAGAGGGGGGGGGTGAATCAGTTTAATACATACACTAGCCTTTTAAAATTTTCACCAAAATTATTTATAGCTTAATATGTGAACAATCTTATTTGCAGCCAATATTAATTTATTGTGACACCATACTTATGTAGAAAGCAGCAAGCAATTAAGCAGATTTAAATAATCACATCAACACATAAGAAGCACACATAGAGACAACAGATGTAGTACAAACTATAAAGGAAGAAAGCCACATCTTATTATTGTTGTGATGCGAGGAAAGCTCAACTCCCTCTCACCACTGTTTTTGTAGGCACCAATACGGGAAGCTCTATCCTCAATTATGACTACGACTTGCGAGAAGCATAATCCCTTCAATTTTAAACCAACCTACAGGAGGCTCCAACCTCAGTCAGCTACAACTGACAGCTATCAAGCTGCAACTTGATAGCGAAGCTCCAACTTCCTCAATTTATCAAACTGAATGTTTACTGATTTACCTCAGATATCAGCTCTGTTCTGTAGCTTCTCTTTCTTCTCTTCTTCTCTTAATCTTCTCTGCCTCACTCTTCTGTATTCTGCCTTCTCTAAATTTACTCTCTCTAACCTTTTTTTTGAATATCAAGATGATATTATTTATATATTTCCTCTCATGACTGTTTGTATTCTACTTGGAATTTGAAATGGACAGTCATGTCTCTTTGCCTTCTGCCTTCTCACTCCTTTTATCTGCTTACTCAGGAATTATAACTATAGGTGTCAATTTTAACATTACAGTGGGAGTTTGTTTTCCTCTCGGACACTTGCCAATGCATCACAAACAATAAAAATCAATTAAAAGAATTACATTCGAATTACAAAATGAATTCGAGATCAACTCATTTAGTATTTTGGCTTTTCTTTGACTGTGCTTGTCTTTTCTGCTTTGTATCCTTTTCTGTCCTCTTCTGTGGTGTAATTGCTGCATACGTGTAACAGTGCCTTTTAAATAAATAAAATGTAGTTGCAGACTTTTAAAACAAGGCAATTCCAATCCTTTTCGTGCCACGAGTGTCTTGTTGATGTGGCGAGTTCCGTAGGCTGGAACAGACATATATCACAATTGTATTACATTAATAATCGCCCTCCACCTTGAGCCGAGGCTCGTGGGTCCACAGACCACGCAGCATACTTTAATACCACCGCAACCATGTTATATCTATATATATATAACAACGCCCTTTTATATATACATATAATGTTATTTCAACTCTCGGCATACATACAAACTTCCTTTTGAAATGACTTAAATCAATTCTCTGCGTAATATAATAAAAATTCTTTAAGCATATAAGAACTCCTTTCGGGCCCACTTGCCATGATTCTCGATGCAATGAGTCTCCTCCAATTGCGATTGATCATTCCTGCTCCGATTGCGATTGATCACAATCGCAACTTCAAATAATCTAATGCGATTGAATCACTTTTAAGTTCTTCCGATTGCAATCAATCGCAATCGCAAATTCCATTTGCATGTCCCGATGCTTCGCTTTGACTCCGATTGTGATTCAATCGGAAATCTCCAATCGCCTAAATTGATATCACTCAACTATTGCAACTCCAATGTGCTTCGATTGCGATTCAATCGGAAATCGCCAATCGCAGGAGTTGTATATCACTTGATTATCGCCGATTCCACAGCTCTGATCCGATTCAATCAGAAATCGGAAATCGCAACTGCAATGCGCTCTTCAATTTCAACCCTCCAAAGTTCCGATGCGATTCCAATCAGAAATCGCCAATCGGCAATTGCAATGCGCTTCCACCTTTGGACTCTTCACATTTCCGATCCAATTGGGGAGGGGTCCCACCTTATAAAACTTTGTTTTATGCGCTCCATAATATATATGCCTTGGACCTTTGGTTCTTTTGTTTTCGGGATTAATAATATGAAACTTATAATAAAGCGCTCCTTATAATGTACATGCTTTGGACCTTTGCAACATATGTAATGTGCGGCATTTATATGTATTGTAATGGATATATATATATATATATATATATGTATCCTCCATCAGGGTAGGCGATTCCCGGAATTTATGTGCCTTTCCGCTTGGGGTTAAGTGATTCCCGGAATATGGTTATGTGCAATTCCCGGAATATTTGTGTTATGTATAACGCCGGTTGGAGTGTGCGATTCTCGGAATATTTGTTTTATGTATAATGCCGGTTGGAGTGTGCGATTCCTGGAATATGGTTCTGCATTATATGCGTAACGCCCGGCTTGGGGTATGATTCTCGGAATTTTATAACTGCTCTGCCTCTGCCTCTGCTGCTTCTGTCGTTCTGCCTCTGCTTCTGTCTCTATGATAGCGGTTCAGCGCTGCCTCCTTTGCCTGAGTGCTGCCTCCTTTGCCTCCTTTGCCATCAATGACAACATTTCCAACAGTCTCCTCCTTTGGCATTGATGGCAATCCACTTTCTCTATTTTCCTTCTCTTTCTCTTGTTGCTTGCTCTTCCTGTTTGCCTACTCTTCCTCCTGTTGTTTGTTCTTCCTCCCCCTTTGACATCAATGGCAAAGGGCGACGCCTCATCTCTCCGTATGGGCTCTGTCGTTGCATTTCCTTTCTCTGAGTTATGTTTAGGTCCTCTTCTACTGAAATTGTACCATGCTGCTCTAGAGTGATGTATGAAACTTGTTGAGAGAACACTTTGGTATAGTGAGCCGATATACATTATCGAACTTGAGTATACGTTTTGTCTCTGTCTGATATAGTGAGCCGATATACATTATCGAACTTGAGTATACGTTTTGTCTCTGTCTGATATAGTGAGCCGATATACATTATCGAACTTGAGTATACATTTTGTCTCTGTTTGATATAGTGAGCCGATATATGTTCTATAGTTGTGTTTCATTTGTAGTGCCTGTAATCTGTGGTAGATTGCAGACAGAGATGATGTATGTAATGATTGAAAGGTCCTTGTTGCTTTTTCATGCTGAATGTTGATAATACTGAGATTATGCTGATCCTCTGGACTTGTTTTATGCTTATCTTGCTGGCTGTTCTCCCCTTGGAATGATATTTTCGTTTTGTTCTCCCCCTGGGACTGTACTTTCTCTTCATATTAGAGAATAGTATCTACAGATACTACCCCTAGTCTATCTCTCAAATATTCGAATGGTTCTCTAGCAAGTGGTTTAGTAAATATATCTGTTGTCTTCTCTTTTGTTGGTACATACTCCAGTTTTACTATCTTCTGAGCCACTTGTTCCCGTAGAAAATGATACTTGATTGGAATATTTTTAGTTTTTGAGTGAAGCACAGGATTTTTAGATATACTTATAGCACTTGTATTATCACATTTAATTGAGATAGGTTCATCAATGCTTACCTTCATGTCTTGAAGAGTTTGCTTCATCCACATGACTTGTGTACAACATGTTGCTGCTGCTATATATTCTGCTTCAGTTGTAGACAGGGATATAGATGTTTGTTTCTTGCTTAACCATGCCACCAGACTTTCTCCTAGATAGAATGCACCTCCACTTGTACTCTTTCTGTCATCCACACAGCTGGCCCAATCTGCATCTGTGTATGCTGTCAAGGTGAAGCTTTTGTCTTTAGGATACCAAAGTCCATATTGTGTTGTTCCTTGTAGATATCTGAGTATTCTTTTTACTGCCAAAAGATGGTTTTGTTTAGGTGTTGCTTGATATCTTGCCACTAGTCCTACTGCTAGCATGATGTCTGGTCTTGATGCAGTAAGATACAATAGACTTCCAATCATGGATCTGTAGAGTTTTGATCTACATCTGCAGTCCCATCATCAGCACACAGCTTGCATCCTGTGATCATGGGGGTTGTCACAGGTTTGCAGTCCTCCATTTTGAATTTTTTCAGCATTTCTTTTAAGTATTTTTCTTGAGAGATGAATGTGTCTGTGTTATTTTGCTGAATTTGCAGTCCCAAGTAGAAATTGAGCTCTCCAATCATAGAAATTTCAAACTCTGTTTTCATCTCATCAGCAAACCCTTTTTCTAGTTCATCTCTGTTGCTTCCAAACATAATGTCATCAACATATACTACAACAATCAAGAGTTCATTTTCATGGGTTTTTATGTATAGATTGCTGTCTACTCAACCTCTCTTAAAACCTTGTTTTTGCAAATATTTATCCAACCTTGAGTACCAAGCACGAGGAGCCTGTTTTAGTCCATATAGGGCCTTCTTCAGTCTGCACACATAGTCTTCTTTGTATGTCAATGAGAAGCCTTCTGGTTGTTCCATGTAGACTTCTTCTTCTAAGTCTCCATTCAGAAATGCAGATTTTACATCCATTTGATATACTTTGAATTTTTGGTAGCATTCAAATGCCAGGAACATTCTGATAGCCTCCATTCTGGCTACAGGGGCAAATGTTTCATCATAATCAAGTCCTTCGACTTGTGAATATCCTTTGCAGACCGGCCTGGCTTTATTCCTGATTACTTGTCCTTGCTCATTCATTTTGTTTTTGAATACCCATTTTGAACCAATGATATTCTTCTCAATTGGTCTGGGAACTAGTTCCCAGGTATTGTTCTTTTCAATTTGGTCCAATTCTTCATTCATTTCTTTTACCCAATACTTGTCCTTGCTAGCTTCTTCAAACTTCTTTGGCTCTATTTGTGGCTGAAATCATTTATGAATACTTCTTAGTTTGTTAATGGTTTGCCTTCTTGTCTTGGACCCTGATTCATATCTCCTATGATACGAGCTTCGAGGATGATTCTTACGAGTGTATCTTGAGGGTTTCAGAGGCATAATGCAACGTCTTGTTGTCTTGCTTGTTTCACATCATCATTCGATCTTCCTCTTCATGGTTGTCGATGGGTTGCGATGATCTGTATTTCTTGTATTGTTTGGAAGTTCTCCATCAAATCTCACATCAATACATTCAACTATTTTCCGAAGAGTCTTGTTGTAGCACCTGTACCCTTTAATTTTGGATGCATATCGTAGAAATATCCCTTCATCAACTCTTGCATCAAATTTTCCAATATTTTCATCATTATTCTTTATGTAACACTTGCTTCCAAAGATTCTAAAATGTTTGATTGAAGCTGGCTTTCCATGCCACATTTCATAGGGAGTCTTATCACTGCTTGGTCTTAAGTGAGCTTTATTAAGGATATGTCTTGTTGTACTACGCCGGTTTGGTAATATTATTCTCTTGCATCATAGCTCACGGCAATTTGTTGAACAGAGTTGTTTGTCTTTGCAACTCCATTAATTTGAGGTGTTCCTGCAATAGTAAATTGTTGTTTTATATATTCCATTTTTCGTCTGTAGTCATAATCTGTGAATTCACCTCCTCATCCGCTTCAGTGCATTTTAAACACCCTATACGATTTTACTGCTAATGCTTTGAATATTTTGAATTTGTCCAGAGCTTCTGATTTATTCTTGAGAAAAGCAACCCATGTCATTCTGGAGAAATCATCTATTATCAGCATGAAGTAGGATTCTCCACTTGGTGTTTTAGTTCTTGCTAGTCCACACAGATCCATGTGCACAAGTTGAAGTGGTCTTCCTGTTGATAACTACTCTTTGGCCTTAAAGGATGTGCGAGTTTTTTTACCCAATTGACAATATTTGCATATGGTATTAGATGGCTTCTTTATTTCTGGCATGTCTTTGACAGCTTTCTTCTTGCTTAGTCGGATGATGTGATCGAAGCTGAGATGTCCCAATATTTTATGCCATAACCATGACTCCTCAAGTTTGCTAAGATGGCATGCTTCATCTTCCTCTTTCACGATGTAAACATTGCTCTCTGTTCGAACTCCTTTGAGCAGAGTCTTACTTGTGGTGCTTGATCTGACTTCACAATCCTGTGCTCTAAAAAGAACTTCACACCCTTTGTCACACATCTGACTAACACTCAGTAAATTTGATTTCAGCCCATCTACAAATAATACATCTTGGGCCTTTCCTCTGCCATTGTCTATGCTGACTGATCCTTTTCCCTTGATCTTGCCTAATTTATCATTTCCAAAAGTAACATTACCAGATTTCTTTTCATCAAGAGTTATAAACTTGCTTTTGTCTCCAGTCATTTGTTTTGAGCAGCCACTGTCCAGGTACCACTGACTTTCCAGGTCTTGAGCAGTTAGAGCTAAGTCACACTTATTCTCCTTCTTTATCCATTGGAGACATCCTTTTGTTTGGTATCTCTTGTGAGTTGATGAATCACATCCTTTCAAAGGGCATTTGGAAGGTATATGTCCAACTTGATTGCATATACAACATTTGATCATAGTTTTTGCAGAATTATGAGTATGAACAAAATTTATTTGATTCATAAACCTCCTTGAGGTGTTGAACATCAATCTTTGTCCATACTTTCTACATTCAATAATTTTATGGCCAAATTCCTTACAATAAAAACAATAACCATAGAAATTATTTGCATACCTGATGTAAGGTCGTTTTCTCCATTTGTTTGTTTGAGATAGTCTCTTCACTTTTTGCATATTTTGTAGGTTTGAATTGCTCCTCCTTGCATAACAATATGCAGCAATGTGTCCCAGCTTATGGCAGACATAACAGGTGGCATTCTTCATAGGAGGGAAGAATCTCCTTTGATGGCTTCCAAATTTGACATACTCAGGAGCATATGGTCCTTTTTCTGTTATCTTAGTATTTATTGCATTCTTTGTTACTAGAGGTTTCTTCTGCTCTCTGTCATCCTTATTACATGTTTCTTATTTTGTAGGAATTGTCTGAGCTGCTTCATCAGTCTTCTTTGCTTTTACAAAAATTATATTTTTGTTTTCCTTTTCTTTGACTTTACTCGATTCTCCTTCATAGCCTATTCCTGTTTTTATCATTGGGGATCTTTGAGCAACCAGAATTTCATTCAACTTACTAGAGCTTGTTGTTTGAGAAGAGTTTATAACCACTTTCCTTTGAGCATTTTCTAGTTTCTTCCTAAGACATACTACTTCTTCTTCTAGTTTCTCTTGTTCTCTGGTTTTATCCTTGATTTGCTGAAGTAACATGTCTTCTATCTTCTTAGCTTCTTCAAGCTCTACCTTTAGCTGCATGAGGAATTCTGAATTTTGTTCTTCTTTCACATATTTGAGGAGGATCTCTTTTTGTTTTCTGCATTTTAGTTTAAGTCTGTCAATCTCCTCCAGTGCACTTCTTAGCTCCCCCTCAAGGTCGACTTCCCCTTCTTCTTCTTCATCTTCTAGTAGGATTCCCTCAAGATCTTCTATGGCCATCAATAAAAATTCTGAGGTTCCTTCTTCACTTGAGGGTTCATCTGAATCTTCAGATGTATTGTTGTCTTGTTGAGCATAGAAGGATTTTCTGTTGAACTTGTTTCCTTTCTGCCAGTTCTTTGATTTATTTCTCTCTGGATCTTGAGGCTGATTCCTTAATTTCTTGTGAGGACACTTAGCAGCATAGTGTCCAACTCTTCCACAGTTAAATCATTTGAAAGGAAGTTTACCTTTGTATTTACCTGAGCCTCTATCTAGTTTCTTGACAAATTTTTCTTCTTCTTCATCTGAGCAAGAGTATATTTCTTCCTCTTCTTCTTTCTTCTTTTCTATTTTAAAGGCTACTTCCCTCGTACTTGGCTTCTTCTGTGGGAGCCTCATTTCATAGGCTGTTAGATTTCCAAGTAGTTGGTTCATAGTCAAGGTCTCCCAATTAGCTGTTTCTTCTATTGAAGACACCTTTGGATTAAATCTGGATGGAAGAGATCTTAGAATCTTTTGTACAATTATAATTTTTGGCATTCTTTCTCCAAGAGCTTTCATATTGTTAATAATTTCTGCAGCTTTTAGGAAGAAACTGGCAATGTCTTCATCATCATTCATTCTTAAGTTCTCAAACTGGGCTCTATAGACTTGAATTTTGGCAGTCTTTAATTTCTTGTCTCCCTCATGTATGTTCTCAACAGTATCCCATATTTCTTTGGCAGAGTTTTTGTGCATTACTTTAATAAACTCTGCTTCACACAATCCATTCAAGATGGCATTCATGGCTTTTGCATTAGCCACAAAATCTTGTTTTGTTTCTTTTTCTATGTCAGTTGTCTTTGGGGCATATCCAAATTCCACAGCAGCCCAGATTTCTATTCCTAGAGACATTATGTATGTTCTCATTCTGATTTTCCAGAAAGCATAATTTTCACCAGTGAAGAAAGGGGCTTTATTGGTTGAGCATCCTTCTTTACTAGCCATCTTGAGAACCTAGGATCTCCTTTCAGTTGTTAAACTTGTACAAAGGAACCCACTCTGATACCAATTGTTGAATCTTTAATTAAATTGAGAGGGGGGGTGAATTAGTTTAATACATACATTAGCCTTTTAAAATTTTCACCAAAGTTATTTACAGCTTAATATGTGAACAATCTTATTTGCAGCCAATATTAATTTATTGTGACACCATACTTATGTTGAAAGCAGCAAGCAATTAAGCAGATTGAAATAATCACATCAACACATAAGAAGCACACATAGAGACAACAGATGTAAGTGGAAACCCATAAAGGGATAAAACCACATCTTATTATTGTTGTGATGCGAAGGCAAGCTCCAACTACCTCTCACAACTATTTTTCTGCAGGCACCAGCCTACAGGAGGCTCCTACCTCAATTCTGCAAGCTACAACTTGCAAGGAAGCACCAACTCCCTTCAATTTTCTGCAGGCACCAACCTACAGGAGGCTCCAACCTCAGTCAGCTACAACTGACAGCCATCAAGCTGCAACTTGATAGGGAAGCTCCAACTTCCTCAATTTATCAAACTAAATGTTTGCTGATTTACTTCAGATATCAGCTCTATTTTGTAGCTTCTCTTTCTGCTCTTCTTCTCTTAATCTTCTCTGCCTCACTCTTATGTATTCTGCCTTCTCTAAATTTACTCTCTCTAACCTTTTTTTTGAATATCAAGATGATATTATTTATAGATTTCCTCTCATGACTGTTTGTATTCTACTTGGAATTTGAAATGGACAGTCATGTCTCTTTTCCTTCTGCCTTCTCACTCCTTTTATCTGCTTACTCAGGAATTATAACTGTAGGTGTCAATTTTAACATTACAGTGGGATTTTGTTTTCCTCTCGGACACTTGCCAATGCATCACAAACAATAAAAATCAATTAAAACAATTACATTCGAATTACAAAATGAATTCGAGTTCAACTCATTTAGTCTTTTGGCTTTTCTTTGACTGTGCTTGTCTTTTCTGTGACTGTGTTTTAACTCTTTTATGCTCTGTATCCTTTTCTGTCCTCTTCTGTGGTGTAATTGCTGCATACGTGTAACAATGCCTTTTAAATAAATAAAATGTAGTTGCAGACTTTTAAAACAGGGCAATTCCAATCCTTTTCGTGCCACGAGTGTCTTGTTGATGTGGCGAGTTCCGTAGGCCGGAACAGACATATATCACAATTGTATTACATTAATAATCACCCTCCACCTTGAGCCGAGGCCCATGGGTCCACAGACCACGCGGCATACTTTAATACCACCGCAACCATGTTATATCTATATATATAACAGCGCCCTTTTATATATACATATAATGTAATTTCAACTCTCGGCATACATACAAACTTCCTTTTGAAATGACTTAAATCAATTCTCGGCGTAATATAATAAAAATTCTTTAAGCATATAAGAACTCCTTTCGGGCCCACTTGCCACGCTTCTCGATGCAATGAGTCTCCTCCAATTGCGATTGATCGTTCCTGCTCCGATTGCGATTGATCGCAATCGCAACTTCAAATACTCTAATGCGATTGAATCACTTTTAAGTTCTTCCGATTGCGATTAATCGTAATCGCAAATTCCATTTGCATGTCCCGATGCTCTGCTTTGACTCCGATTGCGATTCAATCGGAAATCGCCAATCGCCTGAATTGATATCACTCAACTATTGCAACTCCAATGTGCTCCGATTGTGATTCAATCGGAAATCGCCAATCACCTGAATTGATATCACTTGATTATTGCCGATTCCACAGCTCCGATCCGATTCAATCGGAAATCGGAAATCGGAAATCACAACTGCAATGTGCTCTTCAATTTCAACCCTCCAAAGTTCCGATGCGATTCCAATCGGAAATCGCTAATCGGCAATTGCAATGCGGTTCCACCTTTGGACTCTTCACATTTCTGATCCGATTGGGGAGGGGTCCCACCTTATAAAACTTTTTTTTATGCGCTCCATAATATATATGCCTTGGACCTTTGGTTCTTTTGTTTTCGGATTAATAATATGAAACTTATAATAAAGCGCTCCTTATAATGTACATGCTTTGGACCTTTGCAACATATGTAATGCGTGGCATTTATATGTATTGTAATGGATATATATATATGTATCCTCCATCGGGGTAGGCGATTCCCGGAATTTATGTGCCTTTCCGCTTGGGGTTAAGCGATTCCCGGAATATGGTTCTGTGCAATTCCCGGAATATTTGTGTTATGTATAACGTCGGTTGGAGTGTGCGATTCCCAGAATATTTGTGTTATGTATAACGCCGGTTGGAGTGTGCGATTCCCGGAATATGGTTCTGCATTATATGCGTAACGCCCGGCTTGGGGTATGATTCTCGGAATTTTATAACTGCTCTGCCTCTGCCTCTGCTGCTTCTGTCGTTCTGCCTCTGCTTCTGTCTCTGTGATAACGGTTCTGCCTCTATTATATTCGCTTCCTCTGCCTTCATTTGCTTCTTTGCTGCCTCCATTGTATTCGCTGCTTCTTTTGTCTATCTTTGCTTCAGCGCTGCTTCCTTTTCCTGAGTGCTGCCTCCTTTGCCTCCTTTGCCATCAATGACAACATTTCCAACAAAGCCTACTGCTGAACCTGTTGTGAGGCCACCTTCTAAAGGTGTTCTAAGAATATCTTCCTACAATCCGAATGCCCGTGCCGCTCAGCACTACAGTATCATTGAGGACCTGGCACAGGCGCCTTCTTCCATGTCTGCATTGGAAGTTCTTCAAAGTTTCCCGTCACAATGGAAAGCTTTGTTGTCTGCAATCGGTGGGATCGATCCCACTGAGTCTAATCTTCTCACCTTAGACTTAGAGAAATTTACCCCCAAACTTCCACATCAGATCGCTCTTGTTATTCAAGTCGGGATCAATGGTCTTAACATCCATAGGGCCGTTGTGGATGAAGGTGCTTCTACCTGTGTCATGTCGTCCGCTTGCTGGAAGGCCATTGGCTCTCCAACCCTTTCATCATCTTCTAATGCCCTAGAGGCATTTGATGGTTGGGAATCAAAACCCCTGGATGTTCTCGAGAGTTTAGTGATTACCTTATAGGGGAAGACAGTCAACGTAGAAGTAGAAGTAGTTTACGCCAAGCTTAACTACAATATACTTCTCGGCCGCAGTTGGACTCACGCCATGTTATGCGTGCCATCCACCCTCTTTCGACTTATTAAGTTCCCTTGCGAGGGAAAAATTGTTACTGTGGATCAGTTGTCTTTCTTCACCTCCACCTCCGAGAACAACGTTCCGTACATGGATCAGATCCCAAATCCCCCTGACAGGGGTATTTTTCCCACACCACCACTGCACACCGCTCAAGTTAATATGATCTCTAGGTCTGACGACCCATGGCTCATCCCTACGCCTGAGCAGGTGACTGAGTTTGGAGAATCGATGCCCTTAACTTCGGTAGAGATTAACTACTGTGAAATCGTCGCCGCATCTGATCCTCCCCCTCCTCAGCATGCTCCTTTGAGCATGGATTTAGACATCTATTCCCAATCCCCCTGGCTTGGCGAGGCCGACTCGCCTGATCCTCTTAAAGAGATTTTCCCTTCTGATGAAGCCATTGTTGAAAAAATGTCTCTTGAGGAGCTGCCTTGGAGCGATGGACATCATCGTTCCTCATTCATGCCTAGCTTGGGGGAAATGTCAGATTTTCTAGAGCGTTTTTCATCTCAGGTTCCCACTCCACCTCTCTAGATGCCCATATTGACACATGAGGTGCTTTCAGAGGGAAACCTAAGCAACATCACTCAAACCATTCCAATCATCATCTCCGTTAAACCGGGGATAGTTGAGAATATACACGTGGGCGTGACTTGTTCTCCTGATGAGATACGAATTTATACTGATCTTTTTCGAGAATTCAGAGACGTGTTTGCCTGGTTCTATGAGGAAATGCCCGGGATTGATCCTAGCATAGTAGTGCACGAGATTCCTACCTATCCTGGTGCGAAACCCGTGCTCCAACGCCTACGCTCGGTGCATCCTCGCAAAGCCGCTGCTATTAAAGCAGAAGTTGAAAAAATTCTGAACGTAGGCTTCATTTACCCGATTCCCCTCACAGAATGGGTCTCCAACATTGTCCCTGTAGATAAGAAACAGGGTAGTATCAGAGTTTGTGTTGATTACCGAGATATTAATCGGACCTGTCCAAAGGACAATTACCCCACTCCTTTCATAGATCAAATCATTGATGAATGTGCTGGGAGTGAGATTTATTCCGTGATGGACGGCTTTTCCGGGTATAATCAAATAAACATTCTACCTGCTGATCAACACAAGACTGCATTCATTTGTCCGTGGGGTACTTTCGCTTATAAAAAGCTCCCGTTCGGCTTGAAGAACGCTGGAGCTAATTTCCAGCATGCTATGTCTTACGCGTTCCATGACATACGCCATATCGTTCAGCCTTATCTGGACGATTTTCCAGCTCACTCAGCTCGGCGAGAGGACCACCCAGAACACCTCCGCCAGATTTTCCTTCGCTGTCGATGCTACAATATTCGGCTTAATCCTCATAAATGCGTCTTTTGCGTGGATTCTGGCCGTCTTTTGGGGTTCATAGTCTCCAAGGATGAAATTCACCTCGACCCCATAAATTTCGAGGCCATTGTCAATCTCCCATCACCCTCTTCGTTATATCAATTGCAGAGTCTACAGGGAAAAGATAACTTCCTACGACGCTTTATACTGAACTACGTGGAAGTGGCCAAAGGATTCACACATCTTTTAAAGCAGAACGTTCCCTTTCATTGGGACGACATTGCTCAAAAATCCTTTGAGAAGCTGAAGACATTACTAGTTAATGCTCCGTTGCTTCGACCTCCAAACTATCACCATGATTTCACTTTATACTTGGCTGCCACGTTTAGCACCATAACTATGGTTCTGGTATAGGATGATGATGATGGAAATGAACACGTTGTTTACTATCTATCACACAATCTTCTCGACACAGAAATGAGGTACGCTCACGTCGAGAAGCTAGCTTTAGCAGCTGTACAAGCTGTGCAACGTTTTCGCCACTACATCCTGCTGTGTACCGTAACCGTGGTTTCGGATTGCAACCCCATGACATATATTCTTTCTCGACAATTACTGGGGGGGAAATACTCCAAATGGATCGTTATCCTTTAGGAGTTTGACCTAGAGTTCACTACTGCTAAGTCGACAAAATCACTGGTTTTCGCGGATCTTATTTGCTCCCTCCCGACAGACTCCCCCCCATCTCATTCTGAAAAAAATATACCAGACAAAACCATCTTCCTTATCAGCACTCGTGACCCATGGTATGGCGATATTATAGTGTATCTTCAGACGTCATCCTTTTGCTCTGAGTTGACCAAAGATGCCCGACGATGGATTCGGCATCAGTCTCAACCCTACCGCATTGTAGGAGATACATTATACCAGGTTGGAGTAGATTCGGTGCTCCGTCGGTGTCTGACTTTGGAAGAGGCCGAAAGAGTCTTAAATGAATGTAACAGTGGCGCCTGTGGCGGTGACATGTCTGGATATGCCATCGCCCAGAAGATTCTGCGTGCAGGTTACTTCTGGCCGTCAATCTTCAAAGACTATATTGTTAAAGGCGGAAAATGTCACGCGTCCCAGGTTTTTCAGTGCAAGATGCATGCGCCACCCCTCCCTCTACATCCTGTCATTACTGTCAGCCCTTTCACAAAATGGGGCATATATTTTATGACGTTTAACCCTCATTCGGACGAGGGGCATGCATATATAATCGTCGTTGTCGACTACTTTACTAAGTGGGCCGAAGCGATGCCTACACTAGCCGTCGATGGTAAGACAACTGCCCAATTTATCTTCAACCATATCATTGCACGTTTTGGGGTCCCTCAGGCCATTGTTACTGATCACGGTACTCACTTTTGAGATTACATGATGGCCGAGCTGATATCAAGATTGGGCTTACGACACGATAGCTCAACGCCATATTACCCCCAGGAAAATGGCCAGGTTGAGGTGGTGAACAAGATTTTGGTCACAATGCTTCAACGAACAGTTGGAATTCATAAGTCCAATTGGAACCTCCAATTGTTCTCAGTTCTATGGGCATACCGGATGTCAGCAAAGAATGCGACCGGATTCACACCATTCCAATTGGTGTATGGTCTGGAAGCGACTCTTCCAGTTGAGTGCGAAATTCCTTCCTTAAAGCTAGCTGTGGAAATTTTGCCCGACACTTCTCCTGAAGAAGAACGTCTCTTGTATTTGGAACGGTTGGATGAAACCCGCCGCTTGGCTGCTTTAGTCCTTGAAGCACAGAAAAAGCGGGTCAAAGCACACTTTGATCAATCTGTCTCTCCATGTTCCTTTGTCGAAGGGGACCTTGTCCTCCTATACGACCAAGCGCACGAAAAACTCGGGGCAGGAAAGCTCCAACCCATGTGGCATGGGCCCTATATAGTAAAACGAGTATTGAAGAATGTGGCTTATGAGCTCATTGATTATGAAGGAGTTCCACTGGCGCAGCCTAGAAATGGGTTGTACCTTAAGAAATACTACGCTTGAACTTATTTTTGGTGTGGGGTGTGTACATAGGTGTGTATATTCATTTGTGTGCATGTGTGGTGTGGTGTACGATGTAAGCATATTTTTGCTGATCAGGTCTTCCTGATTGTGCAGATGTCCATTACTCTGTTTGTGGGTTTCGCAGATGGTGCCTCCCGCAGTACCAGGAATCTGTCTTCAGCAGCCTGGGTAATCTATGATCTTGCTGGTGAGTTGGTTAACCTGCAAGGTGTGTGTCTGGGTCCTGCTACAAATAGTATCGTGGAATATAGTGTTGTATTGGAATTATTAACCGAGGCTGTGGACCTCGGCATTCATGAATTACTTGTGTATGTAGACTCACAACTTGTAGTATTACAACTTAACAACCATTATTCAGTAAGAAATCCATCCATTTTACGTCTGTATTTGCGTATTCGTCTGCTGGAAAGAAATTTTGACTATATTACATATCATCACATACCCAGACATATGAATACATTAATAGATGCAGTAGCTAATTTGGTTTTAGATAGGAATTTTCGCAATTTATAAAACATCATCACATGTGAGAAGATCCATCTAGAAATAGTTATGTATATATATGTGTGTGTCGAAATGTTTACATAGTGTGCATCACATAAAATCAAAATATACATGTTCATCTTAATACATCTGGAGATGACATGTCTCTTAAAAAATATGCATGAAAGAAGCCCTAGGTGTCTAATCTACATGGTTCTCATGGTAACATGCTACTGCATGCACTAAGCGTCTCATTCGTCAATGGAGGTGACAAGGCACCCCCACACTGTGTCGCTAGTATGCTAGCGGAACATATGCTAGCCGTGCATAGTTCGGGATCCCCCGGGCAATGCCCTCTAGGTTCTGAATCAGTTCACCTCTCTCGCCACCCTCAGCCTGAGGGTCATGATCAGCATGGGTTCTCCGCACAATGGGCGACATGCCCGCGGGTCTCTCTGGGCCGACATCTGCATATCCATTACCACTGTTATTAGAACGGACATGTATTACCAAAAAAATCATAAAACATAAAAATCAAAAAGAGAGGTCATACCCAACTCTTCATCCCAGTCATCCCCCTCCGAGAGAGGAAGGTCTAGGTCTTTGGTGAAATCAGTCCCGGCATAAGGCCAATCCTCGACCACGATCAGCTTCCGCTGTAACCATCCAAAAAACTCTGGCCTCTAGGAAATCTATTGGCCTCCTCCTGATCTAGGCATAAGTGCTGCCCAGCGAGCCATCCTTGGCTCTCTTAGTATCGGCTCAGCAACTATGGCCCCTTGGCCCTGAAATATTGGTAATCATTCCAGGATGAACGATACCAAAATGGAACCGTAGCCAAACTGTTTCAGCTTGGCTTGCTTGCACTTTGTAAGCTGCCTCTTGATATTGGTTGTCACCGCTGTAGCCCAATCAAATAGTGTAGGATTGATACACTTATAGGCTAATAGGAGTTGGGCCTTGGTGGCCTCATGTGGAGCTTGTGATCCCGCAGCTTGTGTGATGGTGTGTAGCACTACTCTCAGTGATAGATCCTCGATAGTGTGGATATCCACCTTCCCGCTTCCTGATCTGGTCCGTGCCCTTAGGCACACCCTCGCCATTACCTGCTCCATATTTTCACCAGATGGTCTGCTACCTGTCAAGATGGGCACTGGACCTTTGTGCGATAATCCGGTTATGAAGTATACATCAGAAACCTCCAGTTCCAGCACTTGGTCCCGAAGTTTGAACACTCCTTCATTTTCGTCCCAAATACTCACCAAGTACTGTAGGAGCTCAGGTTGACCTCGTAAGCAGGGTGTCAGGAAGAACTTCTTGAGTCCACAGTTCTTAAGTGCATTCATACAAGCCTCATTCTCCATGGCCAGTTCGTCCTCTTCCCCATGATCCCTTTCCTTCAATTCAATAACCATTGTGTTTGGTCACCTGCATCAACATGATCAAAAACCCTTGATTAGACCTCTGTTACATGGAAAAATCTATTGGATTGTTCTCTATTTGGAAATTTGAAACAGAAAAACTGCATTGCGCCATTGGCGTGACCCCTTTGTATGCAAAATACCATTGGCGCGGGTCTGTGCCCGATACCCGCGCCAATGGGCGGAGCCCTAAAATTTTAAAAATCTTCCACACAAGTCTAATCCGTAATGGAAATCTCTATAAAATGGATCAAAATGGAGTTCAGGGAAGCGCCTCTTACTTGGGACAAACGAGGATCTGAATGGTAGCCCGGATCAGTCGCCGTTGTCGTCAAAATTTTTCACACCAGATGGACCACTGCTGCTCTCCAATGAGGTAAATAGTAAAAGTAATTTTGTTTGACCGTTTGAGACTTATTAATAACTTTTGAAATCTCAATAGGTTTTAAAAGTCATTTTTTATTAATATTTTAATATATTTCGTCGAAAATGGGTTTTACACTTGCCTTTCTGTGCAGCAACAGATCTTTATGCGGCTTAAATGATGACACAAGTTGTATTTTATACTTTTTCGGACTCGATAAATACACGAAAAAGTCATTTTGGAGTCGTCTTTCAGCTCTTTTCTGACTCTCTAAACATGAAAAGATTGCCTAGGCCCTTTTTGTTTCGATCTTGTTAAAGTGGCCACGAAACGACATCTACCCAGTATATGTTTACCCCTTTTTCGGGTTGGGATAGATTATTTACGAAAAAGGAATACCCTAGCCGATCGCGACTAGTAGGTTTTCTCAGACAAAGTTTTCTACCTTTTCGGATCTGAGGAACTATTTAAGAAAAGGGACCTTTCGAGTTTTCTTTTCCACTTTCTTTTCAAACTCTCTAAACATGAAAAGACGTCGAGTTCTCCCTTTGTCAGACTCGTTAAACCCTGATGACATTGGATTCAGTCGCAATGACGTTATTCGAGTCGCTCCTTCCTAGGGCTCGTTAACTATACTAGGATGGACTTATATAGCAAGCATATGGTATCCTCTTCAAGCTTGTGTAAAAATAAATAGGTACTTGCTAGAAATGGTGGGGAAAATGGAACCAATATCATTGTCGTGTCGGCAGTATGTCGCTCTTGAACATGGCACTTGTCTGCATTCATGTCGGGTTGGGGACATCTCATCTCGTTTTCCACTTGCCTTCATGGGTTTGGGTAATCCCTTTTGACCTCTCATCTGATCTTTTCCTCATCGCCATGACCTCTGATCCGTTGATGTCAAATACTACCAAACTCATTTTCGTGCCACCATATGTTCAAGAGAAGTTGACCTCTGCAAGTTTTCAACCTTCCTCTGATTCTCATCTGATCGTGATTCACAAAAACATTATGTTCCTCTGTCTCGTGTCGATGATGTGGGAAACACTATGGCCCACCTTCGATCAAGGTCACTTCCTGTCAACTTCAGCTCATTATCCAGGAAGTTGATCTAGAGACTCCCTTCTAGTACCTTGGAGCCTGCATGCCTCAATGGCAGGTTCTTCGCATTCGATGTGAGGTTTTCATCATTGGCCTCCGATCGAGTGATTCTGCGGGTGTTCAATGTCATCTCATTGTTCACATGCTGTAGATTGTACCTGTAGTACCTTGAGGACCATTGGCATTAATGGTGGTACATCTCGCGTCTGTTAACAACTTTCATCATTGGCTGGTAATCAGGCGATGTTCTTGCATGTTCGACTTTAGCTCACATATTCACATGCTTGAACTTGTACTTTTTTCGGGTCGAGATGGAGCGCAAGACCTTGGATTCCTGTTTGTTACGATCTAGGCTGCGATTTTGTGGATTATCATGATTAGATACATGACTCAATGATTGGATGGTTGTGACCATACCTGAGTCTATTTATCGATCCTCACTGGATGGTTGCGTCCATGACTTGGATCTGGATTATTAAATAATCTGTTATGGATGGCTGCGCCCATACCACGTATATATCATGTATTCGAGATATCAATTGTATTTCTCTACGCAGGTTTTCCAACGACGGTGTTTTCAGTTGGACACGTTCTCATAAAGCATTTCATCCCTCTCTCTCTCTCGGGCCTCATGATTTAGGGGGCATCTGTTACACAACAATTTGTCACCGTCCCTGGAATTCCCCATCCCACACAATTGGAGGGCTTATTCCGTGACCTGTGAGCAGTGACATAACTTGAAAACACTTTCATGGCATTCCCCTAAACATGTACTTTCATTGCCCTGAAGACAAATCCTTGTGAAAAACCCTAAAAACACCCCTTTTTGCATTGGCGCGGGTAGCCAGTTCATTACCCACGCCAATGGGGGAAATCCTTCAAATAGGGCACGCCAATTGGCGCTCTGTCCTAGAGTCGCACTCACGCTAGCCATTTTAAGGAGTGTTTTTTAAAAATAAATGGCGGAAGTTTCGTCCTAACTGATCCAGAAACTGTCATCGAATTTGAGTTGGGAGGTTTGGCTCCGAATCTCCATGTAGAGGAAGTGGTTTTCCACCTCTCATGGAAGCTTCCTTGAGGATAGGGCCAATCCCATGATTATAGGGATCCCAACTCCCCTTCCTCCATCTATAAAAGCTTGCTCGTCTCATTTGCAAGCTAGTCTCCAAGTTCCCAAGAGCCTAATGCTGCAAGAGCTTTGATCCATTCCCTTAAGGCCAAATCCAAGCAAGGAGATCATTTTCGAGATATCTGAAGAGAGAGGTTTGTCCCATCCCTGACAGGCTTTATCGAGACCGTTCTGCTGACGATCCTCTGAAGGAGAATTCAACGTCAGAGCTATGGTTGTATTCTTCTTTTGATTAATTAATGATAAGCGACTATTGGTTATGGTTCCACTCTTGTTGTTGATTATGATGTTGAGTTATGTCTTCTCTGACTGACATATAGTTGCATATACTGGATTTTATGCTTGCGTTTGTTTTTTTTCTGGCGCGTGCAGGTGTCCGATCATGGAGATCGTGACGATTGTGATCTGCCGGAGCTAAGGAATGGGAGCGCTACTTTCTCTACGAGCGACAGCTTTGGATTCCAGGTAAGCCTTCATCGCTAGATGGTTTATCTGCAATTAGGAACCTGCACTATAGCGTGAACGATTATTGCTAGAACCGGTCTGGGCTAGTAGGGATCCCCTCTGTCTGCAAAGGGGATTTACCTCCACAACATTGTCCCAATGCTTTTTATGCAATATTGACGACATGCAACTAGGAGGAGTGACAGTAATAAATCTGAAGTCACCCTTATCTGAATATGAAGGAATTATGAAATTTTTATAGTAGTGATAATTGAATTGAAAGAAAAACCAACGTTATTCCCGAATCACATTCTTACAGCAAGAAAAAAACAACACGCAAATGACCATTTCAACTTATTGGGTATCCGAATGATATGATTGAAAAACATTGCCCTGGCAGGAACTGGTATCAATTTTAGAGATGGAACGTGTATGTTATCCATTTCGAACTGAATTAAAAAAGATTTCATGCACTTTCCACAAATAAGTGTATCGATTTGGATCTGCAAAGACTAATGATAATGCTAATGTAATGATCGTCTATCGAAAATGGAAAATCCTATGAATCTGTAAGAGTTATAAAACATCAGCCAATAGAATGAACCCAAAAAAATAACCTATAGATCAAAATAATAGATCAGTCCTCAATTGAAACAAGGAAAGTAGCGCAACAATCACACCAGGAATAGATAAAGTCACACTATTAATTCAGAGAAAAATTAAAGGAATGGCTACATCGAAGAAGAGCCTATATTGTTTACTGATGTGCTCTAATCCAATTGCACCAAGAGGCTTCGAAGAGAAGCCCTACGATTACCAGGAGGCCTTACTCGATCATAATGTTTTGTGTCAAAAATATGGGCAAGTGATGCACTACGAACACACCAAAAATCTTGTTGCATGACAAAATGAACACTTTGATCAAATTGTTATTAATGGTGATAATGTATGCCCATTTTTTCAACACATAAAATTATAATAGACAAAATAAAAAATTTGATCAATGATTCATCCTATTGATTGAACGAAAGTAAGTTTTATGAAATTGAACCTTATAAATGATTAATAGTTTCTATGTTATTTAAAATGAAATAGTTATTTTTCTTATTTAATGTTTATTAAAATCCTTATTGCAATAAATTAATGTTTCTTATTTAAGAGAAAATAGTAATGTTTCTTATTTAATGTTTATTATACTTTCTGTATCCCTAACGAAACCTCTTTATGCACTGAAATATATCTGCAAAAACATTTCTTCATAAGCACAAATATCAGTAAACACCTCTTGCAGACCAAGTATGGTTTCCGCACTCCAATGGATTCAACTTTTTCTGCACTAAATACTTTTCTAACCAATTGATTAAAGGTTGTGCTTTTCGTGTAGTGAAAGCTTTATTTATGGTTATCTTTGTGTAAATAGGCATATGTGTGTAACTGCAAAGGAAGCCCATTGCACAGAGCAAACTTTCAATCTTTCATTGTGCGAACCTCCGCACTTCGCATAATCACAAACCTTCCGCACAATTCATGCACTCTTGCACTCATAAACAAGTTTTTTCATCGCAAAAATTACAAAAAATACTTTTTTTCATGTCCACACCTACAAAAAATGTTGATCCACACTACTATGTTATTAGCTCACTTTAGGAGGAACTACAAAAGTGTGGACAATAGCGATTTTTACGCACCCCCGAAAAATTGATTTCTTTTGTGTTAAATACCTTGTTAATTAACTAATTAAAGGTTTTGTTGTCATAATGAAAGCTATCCACTTGTGTATTCTTTTTCTTTCCACACAATTATTCGACATTATTATTAATAATATATAATAATATTTTGATTCTAAATATTTCTAAATAATTCTAAATGTTGTACTAAGTGTGGAGAGAACTCTACAGAATGAATTCACTCTGAAGCACAAAAACGGAATCGAAAATTTTATTTTAGAAAACGCAAACTGGGAAAGACTTACCTTAATCAATCAATATATAAAGAAAATGTGTATATATGTAATAGGAAAGCTTAAAATATATATACATTATGAATTAACGTTATAAATTCCCCCCTGCACCTTCATTCTCTTACACATATTACATTATGCACACATCCTTCATTCCACACAACTAAATCTATAAAAGTTTTAAATGGAAAATAGTTTAAAATTAATTTTCCGTATGCACCCTCATTCTCGCACACATTACCCATCCTATGCATAGTAAAAGCTTCACACAAGGAAAGCTTCACAAAAGGAAACATAATAATACTGATTCAAAATTTGTTCATAGTTAAAATAACTATGCATCGAAGGCATACATTTCCTTTTGCACTAATATTTTCTCGCACGTACGTCATCCTCTGCACATCCTTCAGACAATGAATGTTTACATTATGTGGAGTAAAAGAAGTAATTAATGACAAAGACAAAGGTTTGAAATCAAGGAAAGTTAGATCAATGGTATCTTTACAATGTTGGAGCAACTCTGCAAACATACAGTCAAGGATTAGAACCATAATTCACCAAGTTTATTAGCAAGTGTGACATAGGTTGAAGTTTCTGTAGCGTGATTCTAGAATTGTAGAGCAATAACTTAGTACTTATTTAGTTAAAATGGCTGGTGCTTTGGAATTTCTCGTCGATTTTGTCTCAAAGCATGTTGAAATTATTGTATATGAAGCAGGGCTCCATTTCAACCTTTTAAATCAAAAAATGGAAATACTGGAATTGAAGCTAGAGCGGTTGCGATTGGAAAAAAAATTGTTTAGTTTACATGTCGATAATTTGGCTCAGGAAGATAACGCTAATGTTTAGGAGGACGTTAATAAAACTAATGATGATAATATCATGGACATTGACAAATATTCCCTCCCCCCTTCTCAGCTTGAGCCAGAACTTAATGAAGCCTATGTCACTTCTATTATTGAGGATATGTAGTAATTTACATAGTTGTTACTTTTTTTTCGTTAAAAGAGAAAATCAGTTTATAATAGCTTCTATAGCCCGATTGTGAACGGTGTCAATCATTTTTCCAGTTTTTGGGCATTAGAACAAGAAATTTTTGTTGAATTTGAAAATAAAAAAATTAATTCCCATGCATGATATTTATCTGTATTGCTCTATTTAATTTGTTTTGACCCTACGTTAAAGTAAATCGTTGTTGATTTATATGTTGTTTTTCTCTCCGTAACTTAATTTCCAAAATATTTTTCCTTATGTCTAACATAAAAATTTATTCAGGAAATCGACATACATACCCATCTTCCACACAGTCAAAGCTCCGCACAATGAAACATAATAATATTCATCTGCACATCCTTCAGTCTACAAAGATTCATATCTCTACGCAACTTCTATCGTTAGTGGTACAGGCAATGATTATACCGTTAATGCATAATACCATTCCCTCTATGCACAACGAAACATAATAATAATAACACATTAACTTTAATAGTTTAACATTAATTTCCCTATGCATCCCTCGTTCTCTCAAAAATACCCTGTCCTAATTTCGACCCTGCCAAATAAAGTTCCCAATATTATTGGGTGTGGAGCCTGATTATCTTGTTTACTTTGTATCACAGCATTGGACCCCTATACCTTCAAAGGGGCGGCAACGCCACCATAATTAATCTAGTCAATCTGGGCCGTTCATTAGGCAAATGATATGACGGTAGAAGTTATGTTTAGATTATGGTTTTTTTCCCTAGAAGGCAACCCCCTTGTATATATGAGGGTATTGTATTGCGGCTGTGCATTATGTGTGTATTCTCGGAGCGAGGAACAAAGAGGGAGACTGTGAGAAAGAACAAAGGATATTACAGTAGATCTGCTATAGGTTTTGTCTTTTCATTTTGCTGGATAATAGAAAGGAAGGACTGCCTGTTTGGGGTGGACGTAGCCCAAACTGGGTGAACCACGTATATCTGTGTCTCTATGGTTTTATGTGTTTTGTGTGCTTGTATTTTTCCGCATATTTTATGTGCTGCATTGCTCTATAATATATAATTTTCTAACAAATATAAAATCTCATCACATTAAAAGCTCTACACAATGAAACATATTAATATTAATTATTATGTTCTCTCGCACATACCCCATTCTCCCACACATACCCCATTTACTATATTTTTTTATCGTCCTAATGTTTTTCCTCTGATAAATAGAAAAATATTTTGGTTTTCAAGTTCCTATGGTTATTGTTTACTAAAGAACTTGCTAGATTATCCACAGTATCATGAAAACTCATATACTTTTAATATAACACAAATGTGTATGTGCGGAACTATATAGTTAACCTATTATGCGCAAAAATATCACAGATTTACATTAATAGTTTAACATCCTCCACACAATAAAAAATTTTCACAATGAAAGATAACAATATTAATTATTATGTTCTCCCACACATATCTCATCCTCTACACAACTATTCTCCCGCACATTCTTCATCCTCTGCACAAGGAAAGTTTTTAGCATTAATTTCATCCTTGTCGAATAAAGTTCCCTATGCACCCTTGTTCTCCCGCACATACCCCGTCCTACACACTATGAAAAGCTCTTCACAATGAAACATAACAATATTAATTCAAAATTTGTTCATATTTAAACTAGTTAAAGTTCCCTCTACATCCTCCTTCTCTCGCACATACCTCATCCTCCACAAACATTCATAACTCTATAAAATCACAGATCTTGCATATTTGTTCATTTCCCCTACTCTCCCCTCCCCCCAATCCTTTTAAAAGGGCTTGCAAACATGTCAATTCTAACACCATTGGACAGAGAGATAACGCACTATCTCAGCACTCACGGAAATCACAACCCATTCTCCATGTTGCTAGATTTTCCTCCACAAAGATTTATGGCTCTATAAAATCAGAGCCACACATTATGATTCTTGCGGTGGCAGGAGCTGGGGGGGTGTGGGGGGGGTATTACTTTTCCCTGACGAATAAGTTGAAATAAAATATTCACGGGGTTTAAGGGTTGCAACAAACAATAAAGCATAATTGCTAGCAATGTGGAAGGTGTTAGATATTTCTCTATCTTTGAGGATAAAGAAAATCAAAGTGATAGGTGACTCCTTAATAGAAATAAGGATACTCGAAAGTATTGTATGATTCAAGTATGTTCCAAGGTTGGTATCTGGTTGATAACTTAATGGAACTTAGGACGAGTAGTTAGAATTACGACGCTCTGCATCCCCTGCAGGAAACCATAGAAAATGACTTAAGGCCCTATCCCTCTGCGGCCACTACCTCCGGTTGCTGCAGGCTCTGCCCCCGCAGTCCTGCCATACCAGTCTAGTTGATATCCTCGTTGGCTCCTTCCATGGAGCGGAATGGAGGCCCGCTGGCTTCATCCTTCTGAGATCAGGTCGTCGAGACCTCTCACTTGACAGGCATCTCGTTTTTCACGTGCTTAACTAATTCATCTGCCTCCCCTCGCTCCAATCAGGAGCTTTGCCCCATCTCCTATCAACAGGATCCTAACAAAGATGCACCTCCTATGCAGCCAGTCAGCACCGCAAATGCCTCCAAAGCGGTAGATCATGCCCCTGAGCATGAGAAGCAACACACCAAGCCCTCAGAAGGGACTGAACTAGAGGCAACAGTAAACGCTTAGGACAAAACCAAGAAGACAAATGCATGCAACCCCAAAGCTGCAAAGATCCTTGAAATAGTTATTCAAGAGCTTGATATTGTAGTCTACAGAGAGTATATGCGAATATGCAATAATATGCAAGTTCATGGGCATTTGGCCTTTTGAGAGAGCTGTCAAAGGCTGGATCCAGGAAAAATGGAACCTTAAAGGTGGAATCGAATTACAACTCGGATCCAAAGGCTTCTTCACCATTTTCTTCGCGCTCCTGGAAGACAGGGACATGATTTTTGAGGGGGGGCAATACTTTTTCAACTCCATAGGACTCTACATGAGATACTGGAAGGAAAAATTCACTTTGGAGAAATAAGACTTCAGTAGGGTTCTAGTCTAGATCAGACTGTATTCCATTCCTACGGACTACTAGGTGCCATCGGTCCTCAAAGCCATAGGGGATGAATTAGGAGAATATATAAATATGTCTAAAGGTACTAAAACGGTCACTATATCTCCTATGCTCGTATCTGCGCTTACATTGATGTCTCTGGAGCTCTCCCAGAGGCCATCAAGCTGAACTTCAAAGATGACATATGGACCCAGACGGTGGATTACGAACACATACCTTTCTGCTACAGAAAATGTCTTGAACATGGTCACATTTTCAGATATTTCCCACAAAACAAGCCCTCCCAAAATAAAAGCAGACTAGCAGTAAATATGAGCAAGGATTCATCAAAATGGGAAGCAGAGGCAAGCAAGGAAAGTGAAACAACACAGAAAGAGATACCCCAAATATTTCCCAACAAAAAAAATATGACATCCTCTCCACGATTCAAGAGGAAATAGACCAACACAACAAGAACAAGGAACAGACAACAAAGCAGGAAAATACCTTGAATACCATGGACACAGAAATGGATAACACAACCTCTCTTTCACAGGAAAATTACACGCCTCAAGATGACACAGACATGGACTTCATTATGGATACACCAATTCCAGAGGAAAATGTGATTGAGGAAATCCTAATGGGCATGGACCTACAGAAAATAGAAAAGGACTGGAACACCAAAGGAAAAGAGGGAATACCAGAAGAACACATACAAAGAATTGAGGAAGCCTATATCTTACAAAAAAGTCTACAAAAGCAGAGAGAACACCAAACCAAAGGGAAGAATCAAGCAGGTGGAATCAAATAAAATGTTAAAACCAACCTTCAAATTACAAAGGGCCAACATGAAAAAGAGGTTGGAAGACCAATAGCCAGCATATTCAAGAGCTTGGCATTCGTCTCATCAATGAAGTAAAGGTACGGGCACTCTCTCTCTCACCCAATACATTATTATGATTTTCACATCATGGAATATAAGAGGACTAAATAGTCCCACAAAAAAAAGGATATTAAAATCCAAGGTCACCTCAGAAAAGCCTGACATTCTACTTCTACAAGAGACTAAAAGCAGTCTGTCTGATATTAATTCCATACAACAATCATGCTTCAAAAAACACTACAACCACTTGGAAATTGCAGCTTCTGGCACTTCTGGAGGCCTAGCTACGTTTTGGAAAGATTCAAAGTTTTATTTGCTAGATTCTCTCACTTCCAAGCATGCTCTCACAACCATCCTCCAAATCACTGGCACCAAATACAAGCCTTGCATCACCGATGTGTATGGCCCAATCTTTTCTTTAGAGCATAATTCATGGATCAACAGCCTTAAGAATCACCTCTGGCCCCTTGGCCACCCTTACAGTCTTGTAGCAGGCAATTTCAACATGATTCTTAATCTAGGGGAAAAGTGGGAGAGCCTCCGTAGATTGGACTCAGACTCTTCTGCTTTTCAAAACCTGATAGATGAACTGGGCCTCATAGACACTCCCACAAAAAATGGCATCTACACCTAGAATAACAGAAGAGGGGGCGACTTCTAGATAGCCTCAAGGCTCGACTGCTTCCTTCTATCTGAGGATCTCTTCCTTTCCTACCTGGAAACGGAAGCCAACATCACACCTCAGAATGGGTTCAACCACTGGCCAATTGTTCTGACTCTCAAAATCTCTGAAAGACCTGAGAATTCTCCCTTTCAATTTGAGGTATTTTGGATCTCTCATCCAGAATTCTAGGAAAGAATGAAGGAGTGGTGGTCTATCACACTCCCTCGACAAGGTATAAATATGCACAATTTCCAACAAAGACTAAAGATCATCAAACAGGAGTTAAAAAAGTGGAACCAAAAAACCTTTGGAGACATCACTGCAAATAAAAAGATTTTAGAGCTAAAAATGCAAGCCCTCCAATGTAACATCATCCACAATGGACTGACAGAGGAAAAAAAGCAAGAGGAAGCAGAGCTGCAAAAAAAGTGGGATGACAGAGCAGCTCAAGAAGAAACCCTTTGGCGAAAAAAATCCAGAATCAGCTGGCTCAAAGATGGGGAAAATAATACAGCCTTCTTCCACATTTCAATGATCCAGCATCGTAAACAAAACATAATTCTCAGCCTTAAAAATAGGTAGGGTCTCATTTTGAGCACCCACAATGAGATTGAAGAAGAACTGCATCAGGATTTTGAGAACATACTCAAGGAAAACAACCATGAGAACGAGGCTCACATCAGGAAAATCATAAGAAATATTTCCACCATCCTATCTAGAGAGCACAACTAGATGCTCCTTAAAAAGGTAACAATGGAGGAAGTTGAAGCGGCTGTCCAGCCTATGCCTAATGGTAAGGCCTCGAGTCCTGATGGTTTCACCATTGACTTCTACAAAGCTTGTTGGCCTCTAATCAAAGATGATGTCTATGACCTTGTTGAGGAATCATGCCTCAAGAAAGCTATCCTTCCTTCCCTCAATGCCACCTTTCTAGCGCTCATTCCCAAGTCAGAAAAGGCAGACTCTCCAGATCATTCTGACTGATTGCTCTATGCAACATTACCTACAAGATCACTTCCAAAGTCCTTGCCAATCACATCAAATCTTTCCTTCCTCTCCTCATCTCGCCCCATCAAATTGGCTACGTTGAAGGAAGGAAAATTATGGATAGTATCATCCTCTCTTAGTAAGTTATTCGCTCTCTCAAGGACCAAGGAAAACTGGGCATGTTGGTTCAACTGGACATGTCCAAAGCCTTCGATAAAATAAATTGGAAATATATCATGCACATGCTGGCGGCCTTTGGATTTAGCAACGATTGTATCAAATGGATTCTGGCTATGGTCTCAGGAGCGTTCTTCTCCATCCTCCTCAACGTTTCTCCCTCCCCCATCATCAACCCCTTCAGAGGCATCAGACAAGGAGACCCTCTTTCCCCCTTCCTCTTTGTCATTATGGTTGAAGGCCTTGGCCGTTACATCTCTGCTGCCTCCTCATCTGGCCTCATCACTGGTCTCAACCTCTATCCTCCTAGCCCACCCAGCACTCACCATCAGTTTGTGGATGACATGCTCCTCATGGGCTCCCCCTTTGCCAGAGAAGCTTATGCCTTTCATAAAATCCTTGATGATTTCGCTTTGGCCTCAAGATCCTTTTTCAACAATTCTAAGTCCAAAATATTTTTTCTTAATACTTCCAATGTTATCCAACGAAATATCACTCATATCCTTGGCTTCCAGCATAGCAAATTCCCCTCGAAATACTTGGGTGTTCCACTCACTGACAAACCTTTAGCTAAATCTAATTGGGAACCCCTCATCTCCAAGCTCAAAAAGAATATTTCCAACTAGACCTTTTTCTTCCTCAAATTTGTAGGTAGACTAGTCCTTCTCCGCTTTGTTCTTCAGGCCATGCCTTTGTACCAGATCTTTTCCATTGCCACTCCTCAATCCATTTCCAATCAGATCAGAGCAATTCAAATATATTTCCTCTAGAAAGGTAAAGCCTACAATGGAAAATGGGCCCTGGTAGCTTGGGACAAAATCTGCGCGCCGAAAACTGTTGGTGGTCTTGGCCTTCGGGACTCAGATCTTCTTGGAAAGGTCATGGGTGCCAAGACTTGGTGGCGCTGGATCACCACCCCCACCACTCCATGGGCCACGCTTTGGAAGGCCAAGTATGCCCCTACGCAGCCTCAGGACTCCCTGATTAGACTCTCAAGCAATCTTAAGGGCTCGCCAATTTGGAATCAAGCTTGGGACAACCGATCCATCATTCAAAATAATTTCTTTTGGGAAATATGAAATGGAGAAAATTCCATGTTTTTGGAGGATGTGTGGGAGAAATGTCCTAAACTCAACACTGATCTCTTCCTCCCAATCAGAAGGAAACTGGACAGACTTCACAAAAACATGGTTAAAGACTTTTGGAAACATATTGAAACCTCAGACTAGAGGGAGTGGCTGGATCTCAAAGAGCTGACTCAAATCCAACACCACCAGTCCATGGCCATTCTAGAAGACGAAATAAACAAAAGAAAAATTCAAAGAGAAGACGGACCAGACAGTCTTTGTTGGGGCAGCAATGTGGCAGGGCGTTTCAACATAAAAGAGGATTACAATCTCCTTCAGAATCCAGCTCCCGCTCCATCAGATGACAAGTGGAAAAGGCTTTGGAACAGAAATCATTGGCCAAAGATTTCCTTATTAATGCAAAAGAAAATTCTAACATGGGACAATCTGCAAAAGAAGGGTTTCATAGGTCCTTCTGTTTGCACACTATGCTAATCCAACTTAGAAACTACCAATCACATCCTCAATCACTACCCTTTTGCCTCCAACATCTGGAACTGGATCCACTTGGTCTTCAATGCCTCCGATCGCATTCCCTCCTCCATCCTCTCTTCCCTAGATGATTGGCGCCCTTCCTTCTCCCCCCAACCTCTCATTAACTTGGCTTGAAACCTCCTCCCGGGTATTATTTGTTGGGCCCTTTGGAAAGAGCAGAACTCTCGCATATTCAAAAATAAGGCATGCAAAGAAGAACATCTCCTTCATTTAATCAAACACACTCTGCGTGAATCTATTTCCATTGCTAGGATCCTAGACCCCCTCTCCCCCCAACCAGGGAGGACTGCAGCATTTTATCCCTCCTCAATCTCCCCTCCCCTTCCCACCTCCCTCCTACAGCTGCCTCCCCCTCCTCCCCCCCTTTTTCCATGTGGCTCCCTCCGAAACCCAATTTCATCAAGCTCAATTACGACAGTGCTTCCAAGAACAATCTAGGCATGATCGACTTCGGAGGGGTATTTCGCAACAACCAGGGATCAATCCTTTGGATCTACTATGACAATCTAGGTCACACTACTAACAATGCTGCAGAGCTTCAAGCATTAGCTCATGGCCTGGCTATAGCCAGAATTAACAATTTTTGGCCCCTTTTGGTTGAAGGTGACTCCACTGTCGCTACCCAAGATTGTAAGAATCTCTAGCAAGGGTGCAATGTTTGGCATCTCAACAAAATTCTACAAAAATCAAAGCTAGCATTGCCACATCCAGAGGCATCTCCTTCACGGTGGTCTGGAGAGAAGCCAACAAATTGGCAGATTTCCTCGCTAATTAAGGTGTGAATGCCTCCAACAAACTCTCCTCCACGGATTGGGAATCTACGAGGGAGCCAACGGTTAAAACCGCCTGTCACCGTATCAAATTTCATGATCTTCAGCAGGCCTACTCAGCCTCCGCCTTGACATCCCCTCCCATTAGCCGTCGTCATCATGACCTTTCAACTCACCTCCTTTCTCACGAAAGAATGCTATGGAGGCCCTCCATTGGAATGCCCACCCCAGTACGATCCCACCCCTGGCAATTACTCCCTACATGATCTCACTTACTCCTCAGGCATGCACTCTAGCTATTCCCTTAAACCTTAACCCCTCTCATGGGCTTCCTTAAATTCCCTCCCCTCTACTCATTCCCCTCATATTTCTGTTATGTCTGGCTTCCCCGTGAGGTCTCTCAGCTCCATCTGCTCTCATCTCCTTGCTCTCCCACTTCATCACCATTTCCACCTGGATTCTATGGCTCTACATCGCCCTCATCCCCCTCCCCCCACCTGCTGGGGTCGCCAGGCTTTCTGGGTGAACCCCTCCCTCCTGTCGATTATCTGTGTTGAAACCTTTGCAAGGAATGTTACTTGAAATTATGTTGACATCACACCCTCGGTTGTGTAGAGGAAAATGGTTGATATGGAGATGGAGGCCCATACTCGTCGCAGAGCCACTTCCTCGGAGGTGGTGGATACCTCCCTCTGCTAGATCCCTAATCCTGGCCTCACCAGAGGCCACGAGAACTTGTAAATTCGCACCATCAACTTGCATTGGCACACAAAAATGCTCTTGGCCATAGCTCTGCAGGAACAACACAATGCCAACAAGGAGCTGGAAAAGAGGCTTGATTCTCTGTTTGAACGATTCCTGGCGTATGTGCGGGGAGTTCACCATCTGCATTTCGTCGAACTCTCTTCTCCCTACTACGATTTTTTGAAACAGAGCTCTATGAAGCATCACCAGCATGGTCCCAGGATTAAAGAGGAATCTCAGCCCAAAGCTGATGGCCTGGATGCTGGCCCTCCTCGTAGCACCGTCAATTATTAAATCTGGAGGAAGGCACCTCAGACCACCCAATCAACGTAGATGACTACCTGAATGATGATGAGGACGTGCAGCCCTCCCCATGCTCATAATTTCCATGTGCTTATCTTGTTTTCTGTTTCTCTATGAATCTCTCTTTGTACTTGAGACCTAAAGGTATTTTTTCGGCACCCTCCGATGCTTTAGCTTCTCTGGTTTTCACCTACTTTCTGACTTCTCCCCTTAGATGCACTCCCCTATAAAATCCTTCCCTAAGGGTGAGAATTACACTGTATTCAAGAACAATTTTGATCTTCATCCTTCTGAGGCTGTGATGTAAATTTTGTTTTTATATTAATGTGAATAACTCCTCCCAATTAAAAAAAAAAATAGCAATAAGGATACTCACTCCTATGAATGCAAAACAAAAGGATAAAAAATATGGCATTGTGTTGAGAATCAAACATAAATTAGAAAATTACGAACAATATGAAATGTTTCATATTCTCTGTCACCTTAATTCCATCACCGATGGCTTGGAAAATCACATGGTTCTCTTGTGTGAGGGCAAGCGCGAGACAGATGGGAGGCCATTTGGCCACATTCCAATATCATAGCATATGGTGGAAAGAGAAAATGCCTCCCTCGATTGGGTTGAGGGTTGGAAAATTTGTGAAATCGTTGCATGATGATAGGACATATGGTATAAGGCAGGAATGTTATAAATGCATGGCGTCTTCAAGGATTTCAAGAAAATTCTCCTTGTTAAGGATACTCACTCCTATGAATGCAAAACAAAATGATAAAAAATCTGCCCTTGTGTTGAGAATCAAACATCAATTATAAAATTACGAACAATATGAAATGTTTCATATTCTCCGCCACCTTAATTCCATCACCGATGGCTTGCAAAATCACGGGGTTCTCTTGTGTGAGGGCAGGCTCGAGACAGATGGGAGGCCATTTGGCCACATTCCAATCTCATAGCATATGGTGGAAAGAGCAAATGCCTCCCTCGATTGGGCTGAGGGTTGGAAAATGTGTGAAATCATGGCATGATGAAAGTAAAGATGGTATAAGGTAGGAATGTTATAAATGCATGGCGTCTCCAAGGATTTCAAGGAAATTCTCCATGTTTGTTCACATAATACATCATTTAATTTCATAAGCAAAGCAACAATCCCATCACTTCAACAAGGAATTGAGCTTGTAGATTGTAGACTCGCTTTAAATTTGGTGAAATGATGGCTAGCATCTCGATCACCAACGAATTGGTTGCAGGGGTGGTTTGGAAGATTCATCGGATTGCAGGAATATTTAATGGGCCTTCAGATCGAGGATTTACATGACACAATGGCACGAGCAGAGGCAAGGGAGGATGAGGAAAGCACAATTTATAAATTGATGCAGTCCCCTTTGGATTCAATGGTCATAGAAGAAGGAGAGCACTGGTGTGAAAACCTTGTAAGCAGGGAAGGTGCAGTAATGGAGCCTCAAAAATTATAGGATGGGAAACCCCCGGTGGAGGACCTTGTTCTGTGGAAGATGGGTGCTTAGTTTTCGTTCAAGTTGCTTATGGGCAGATGGATCTTCTCACCGATTGTGTCGAGCTCCTAGAGAAATATAAGGCAAAAAATGTCGAATGCCTAAACACTAAGTTTGAAGCCATGGTAGCCACGCTGGAAAGACAGGTTGTGAAGTTGGAGAAGGACCTCTTGATCACTAATTCGGATTTGATAAGTGACAACATCTTTAGAGAGGTGTAAGATATTATTGCAGGATTTCCAGAAGAGGTCGCTACCCAGTTACAGACACAGTCAGTAGAAGAAGGTGTAGGCACCGGGCGGAGCGGGTAGAAAAAGGAAGAATGTGAGGAAGTCGAGAAATCCAATTAGTTTATTTCTTGTTACATAATATGTCGTTTTGTGTTTATATTAGGTATTTTCTTTAGAAACTATGAGAATTTTCAGTGTTTTGTAATAGTGGCACATGCTTGTAGAAGGAAGCAACTAGAAATATGGATGTATTGAGATCTAGACATAGATACACATACTAATGCTAGTTTTGTAAAAATAGTTCTAGCCACATAATTCCAAATTTTGAATATAAAAATTATACACATTCTATTAACCATATATATTTTCTATTATAATTCTAGTCTAACTTCAATCTTTAAAAATAACCATACACAAAGAAAACTAGAAATATAATTGAGGAGTCATAACAATTAAATCAAATCAAATAATCTCATTTCGAAAAGTTAAAAAGATAGTCCCATTCCTTTGAAACACATATTGTACATTGTCCCAGTCCACTTCTTAAAAAAACACAATGTATTATTAAAAAAAATGTGCATCATTTACAGTTTGATTATCATTATCAAATATATTTCCAATGCATATTATTTCCTTTCGAAATAATGAAGGAATGCCCTTCAATAGATATCACTAATATAGTTCTCACCTTTACATTCGACACTCAATAATGTATTTCTTCACCAGTGATATCTTTGTTCCATGATTAATTGGTTTGGGATTAACCTTCTAATTATTAAAATTTTGAAATGTTATATATTTTTCCCAAACTAATTTAAACTATAATTGCTTCAATATGGAAATTTTTAATCATGAAAAGTTAAGCTTGATTTACTCAGTGACAAATCATACCTTCAAATTTCTCAGCAACAAATCATACTTTCAAATTTTTTTTCTTTCGATAGTAATGGTTTTATTTTATACAATGATGTGTGGTTTGATGAAAATTTTCCTTGGGTGAAGCCCAAGAGACCGCAGTTCAAATCTCATTGAGTATGTGGTTTGCTATGATCTTGGCTCAAGAAGTAGGCTCCCCCTCTCTCGAGTGGTCTCGGCTCTTGCTGAATCATAAAATCTGGTATATATGACTTGCAGACTGTTAGATATATCTTGGTGTTATATTGGCGACCATGAAGATTGATCCTGGGTCTCCCTTAGATTACTCTAAAGAA
Source organism: Pinus albicaulis (assembly GCA_034641835.2). Classification (NCBI taxonomy): domain Eukaryota; kingdom Viridiplantae; phylum Streptophyta; class Pinopsida; order Pinales; family Pinaceae; genus Pinus; species Pinus albicaulis. The sequence goes on along the minus strand of CM076581.1, from coordinate 1,648,505,063 downwards.
TTACCGATTCACCATGTGTTAGAAAAAAAGTAATAGTTTTATTTTATTGACTAACGTATCAATATAAATAAATACAAATAAGAGAAGCTGCATGCCTCTACCACTATAATTATTTGCATGGATTATTTAAATAAATAAATGCCTCATCAAAGCGTCGTCATGAAATTTCAATTTGTCTTCCACATGCAACAACCACAAATATTCAATCCACCATGGTAAAGAAGAGTGGAGAATATTTCATAAAGGTAGAGGGAAAAACTAATGGAGTATTTGTTTCATTAAAAAGGTAGGCATACAAATATGGAAGGAATATGTATTAAAGATAAGATATTTGTTTGATACACTGATATAGGAAAATACAATATTGTTTTTTAAACTATACTAATGAATTAATACTATTGTATTAAATATCATTTAATATAATTTTTACAATAGAAAATATTTTTTTAATTATTAAATATCTAATATATAGAACCATACGTATTTATAGAAATTAGAATGATTAAATGGCATTAATGAGAAAATGATGTAATTCACTCGAGGAACAAAGTGTCACTAAATATATGATTACAAAATTGGGTAAATAAGGCAATTAAAACAACTACCATTATTTATCATTTATGAAATTAGTGATATGTGAGTGGTCATGATAATATAGGTTTATAAGTCAACATGATTTACATATTATATGCATGCAACTTGCAACGAGTCCATATCATATTCTTTAATGTTAGGAATTATGAGCTACAACTTCTCCATATCATATTATTCAATGTTAGGAATTATAAGTTAGGACTTACTAAGTACTTTGCAATAAACTTTTAATATAATTATTAATATATTAATATCTAAATATTTTTTTTTGAATTTTATTTTTCTTAAAAATATTGTCATGATATTCCATCATCTCGAGCAGTGAAAATGTTTTTATTAATATATAAGTTGTGGATGTTCCTTTAAACTACAATATACTACTCATGAGAAATATGTGTGTTATATAACCATATCATAAAATAGAAGAAAAGATAGATCAACGACTTGAAAATATTGTTTTTTGAAAGGGCAATGTCCTTTTACATTATATAAATGAATAATTCTTGGACGATTCAAATGCAAAGATCTCCTTGGCATATATTGGAGTCAAAAAGGGTCACAATATTATCAGGGCCCACATAACAATAATGTTGTAATAGCTCAACAATAACAATAGCGGGCTTCTATGGGGCACAACAATAACAATATGGGGGCTACCTGGGCCATGACAATAACAATATGGGGGCTACACTAGTATTATAGGGATATAACATGCCCCTCTCCTTCAAGAAAGTGTTGGCCTCAATGCTTGAGTAGTTATGGATGCTTATGTGTAATGGTCTCATCCTCCCACATGAAATCTTCAGTGGATAATTCACTTCCACTTAATGAGATACTCTGAAATAGATCAATTTCGTTGTTTTTGGCTTCTTTTTTTTGTGACTATATGATTTTTCCTTCCTCTTCAAGTTCTGACAATGTTGTTTGAACTGGGAGCTTGTCACCTATAATCTTTTTTAAGCATGAAACATGGAAAAATGGATGTATTCAATAAGATGCAAGAAACTCCAATTTGTATGTCATAATACCAATCTTTTTCAACACCTTATAAGGACCATAGAACTTGGGTGATAATTTATTATCCTTCTTAGCTTGCTTGAGGGACATTTCTTTTTATGTTTGTAGCCGCAAAAATACCCAATCACCTACATAAAAACTTGTTTCATTATGGTGTTGATATGCCTCTTGTTTCATTCGATTCCGCGCCATATTCAAGTTGTCCTTTAAGAGTTGGAGAACTTGTTTTTGATGCTCAATGTGATATTCCACTACTTGAACCTTAGAATTTTCTCTAGAAGACGATGTGATGGACGGTGGAGGATATCCATAAAGTGCCATAAATGGGTCAGCTTTGATATAGTATGAAAGGAAGTGTTATACCATCATTCTGCCATAGGTAACCACTTGACCCATTGTGTTTTTTTATCAGATACAAAGCACCGAAGGTATCCTTCCTAATATTTGTTCACTATCTCAGTTTTCCCATTATATTGAGGATGATAAGATGAGCTATGAGCTAATTGAGTACCAAGAAAAGAAAATAATTATGTCCAAAAAATTCATTGAAAATGGAATCTCTGTCACTTACAATAAAATTTGGATTTCCATGTATTTTTTGAACTATTTCCATAAATTTAGTAGAAACTATACTATCTTTTAAAGGGTGATATAGTGCACAAAAGTGTGCATACTTGCTAAGTCTATCAACTTACACCATAATGGCACCCTTTCCTTTGGAATTGGGTGAACCTGTGAGAATATCCATATATACCTACTCCTAATGCTGACTTGGAATGGCTAAAGGATGTAACAGACATGGGGTCTTAATTGTATCAAATTTATTTTGTTGGCAAACCAAACATTCTACCACAAACTTCAGAATATCAAATTTAAGGCCATCCCAAAAAAAATCTTTCTTGACCATGTGGTAATTTTTTAAAAATCTTGAGTGCCCTCCTAAAGGAGAGGTGTGCAACTCAAAAATAATATTTTGATTGAGTCAACATTTCTTACATAGCTATAAGTGACCTTTGTACCATAATGAATCATTTTTTTTTTCCAGATAAATGTATCAGATGTATTGGGATCTTACTGCAACTTTTGAGTGAGTGTCCACACCTCTTCATCAGTCTTCCATTCATCCCTTGCTTCATTTATCCAATCATATTGGATAGTAGAAATGGCATAGAGAAACACTTCCACATCCTCATCCATTCTTGAATGTGCATTTGCAACAACATTTTGCTTCCATTTTTTGTAAATGATTTCAAAGTTAGACCCTAACATCTTTGTGGCCCATTTTTTTTTTCTCTTTTGAAGATAATCTTTGTTCCAAAAATTATTTAAGACTATCATGATCTATTTTTACCTTGAATTGTCTTCCCATTAGGTAAGGGTGTCATTGCTTCAGAGCATGTATTATTTCAAATATTTCCTTCTCATAAATAGGTTTGTGTAAATACTTTCCCTTCATTAGACGAATTCCAAGCAATAGGTCTTCATTCTTGCATTAAAACAACACCAATTCCATTTCGTGAGGCATCACATTCTAAATAAATGTTTTTGTGAAGTCCGGTGTAGCTAAGACTAGAGCTTGGAACATTACCTCTTTAATATGTTCAAAGGACTTAGTTTCTTTTGAAGTCCAAAAAAATTCATCTTCCTTTAGTAATGTTGTTATAGGTGCTGCTATTTTACTATAAGTCTTAACAAACTTGTGATAATACCCTGTCAACCTGAGAAATCCTCAAAGATGCTTTACGGTTGTGGGGATTTTCCATTCCTTGGTAGCTTTAACTTTATTAGGGTCTACCTTAACACCCTCATGAGATACAATATGACCCAAATATCCCACCTCCTATACCCCAAAGAAACATTTGGAGGGTTTTACATACAATTTTTTCTCCTGCAATAGTTCAAGCACCTTGTCAACATGTTGAACATGATATTTCCAAGACTTGTTGTAGATTAGTATTCATAAAAAAATACTAAATTAAATCTTCTAAGAAATGGTTTGAAAGGGGAATTCATCAAACCTTGAAATGTGGAAAGTGCATTGGTAAGGCCAAAGGGCACGACCAAAAATTCATAATGACCTTAATGAGTTCTAAATGTATTTTTTGGAATGTCTTTTATCTTCATTTTAATTTGATGATATCCGGAATGAAGATCCAACTTGGTGATAATGGGTACCCTGCTTAAAACACATTATCCACTCTCATGCATATCGCAATGCATCTCCCATTTTCATGCCCAATAAAATCTCAACCTGGGCAATTCAACATTCTATTCTTTGAACTGGAAATTTAAATAAATAAATGCAGAAGCTTATTTTCAACACCTGGGGTTTAAACCTTATAATAAACCCTCCTCACTAAATTTAAATCAACATTTCAATCCACGCATTATACACCCAAATATAATGGTCAACATACTCTCATTAACCCGAATACTATTCGGACCCACATTTCCTTGAGGTGTATATATTGACCTCATAAAGATTTGCATCAACATTCAAAATTTTGGAACAAAATCCATTATGTAATCACTATATAAATAATGACCATGCTATATATTCACCCTCCACTATTCGACAAACATTTGAATTGGAACACAAAATCAATCCCTAATAATATTATATTAGGACATAGCCTTGTCAATTCATTAGGATTCAACTTTGGGTAAACTCATGTAGCTTCAGATCTATTCATCACATTCCAAGGACTTTAATCCAACCTTACTCTTGCGCTCACACAAACGTTCATTTCCTATTAAAACTCTAACCATCCAACACACTTTTCAGCTAGGCCCCAGCACCCTTACATTGCACTAAACGCCAAATGGATCCGATGGCCCATGTTCCATCGCGCTCCAAAACTCAATTAGATGGACATCTGACAGTTATCGCGTTATGAAAATGCTCGGGCCTTATCACATCAAAATCGTGTGATAAAAGTGGTAATCGAATACCACTTTAGGACACGTGTCCTCCAGTTTATGATATCGCATTTTTTTTCAACATTCTACTTACCACCTAATAATAATGTGAAACTGCCGGTTTTTATCTTCAAAACCACTTGTACTGTTTAAGGCTTCTGATTCCCTTTTTTCTCGGGGTTCCACCCAACTCTTCAACGTTAAAATTCAACTCTCCATAACCCACGAGCCAAGGTTTCTCTACAATAATTCAATGAAACATTAAGAGCTCCACTACTCATTACGATAACCATAGATATTTTCTCTGTCGCAGTGTCAAACAGTGACTACAAATAACCCCCATTCTGACACTGCTTTGAACAAACAACGTCCATCAATCTAGATTCATTGTGGTTCTTTTAAACTTTGATTTCTCCACTCTATTGTTGTGGATTGATCTCATCCAATATTGTTCCAAACAAACAGTGGGTTCTATCTCAACCAATATCGATTCAAGCAACAGAGGTTTCTTTGCAAGAATCAAACATACTAAAAAATCAGAGATTTATATCAACTGCATCCTCATCGAATTCTATTGAACTCTTCACACAAGACTGATATGTATTCAATTCATACAAACTTAGAATGGGAAATTAGATGCGTTCGAGCCATAACGCAATGCGTGACCACAAAGGTTATATCACACAATTACTCATACATTTTTTTATTGAAATACAAACCCATTCACACAGGATTTAAGTCAATTAATACTCATATAAAACTGAACAGATTCTTTCATTTATACAATGAAACCACTTACAAAGCTCCTTCTCATCTTTTGGCCTGATTTTCAATTCGATGGCCCCTCTATCTCCTACTTTGTCTCTCCAGATCTACAAGTCTATTTGCTTAATGCCTTTTAGGCTTACATTTATACAAGAAAATAATGGATCGATTCAGCTCCTCTAATAGCTCAAAAAAATCTTGAACTTCTCAAGTCTAAGTTCATGGAAACTGACTCTAAACTCATTCCTACCTTGCAATCCTTTCGAATCTCTAGCCTCTTCACATGCCCAACTAATCAACTTCTCCTGTCCTCTAATCATTTGAGGCCAGTTACAATTCCCTCTACATTTTATTAAAATTAATTAAAACCTACTTATTTTATCACATAAAATATAACCCCTTTGAAGACTTAAAACTCCTAAGCCTATAAAACTACATGGAATTTGTTTTAGCATAATGCCCCTGCATAAGACTCCCAAGGTTAAAATGATTCATGATCTCTTGATCATGCGCTTTCATCCTTGTCTTCCTGGATCCCACACTTTGTTCTGTAACTGGTCATCTACTGCAACATTCTTCTTTTGCACTCCTGTAGGCTTCCATATCTTATTTTGTCTTGCTCCACTAGCTGCACTTTCACATTCTCTTTCTGTCTTTCTTTTTCTGCTGCTTCCTTGTTTTCTTGTTGTTGTCTTCTTCTCAGACACTTTCACCATCAACATTCTTATCAATTCAATCTCCTGATCTAATTTATCTTTTGACTGCTGGATACTGCTCCATCTTGATTGCTGAACTTCTACTTCTGCTTCTGCTTGCTGAGTTCTTATTTGTTGAACTCTTACTGCCACCTTTGTTGTAGCTTTAGCCCCAAATGTAACTTGCTCAATCCTTACTCATTCAGTTCTTATTGCTGCCCTAGCTGCCACCCAATCATCCATACCCTCTTGTTCTCTGCAACAGTAAAAATCTTCCTGATTTTCATCCATGACAATTTCTTCATTCTCTAACTTCAGCAATTCTGTGGACTGGTATTTAAATTTCCAGCCACTGTCCTCATCTCTTTTCTTCTCCTGTACCAAACATTATTTAGTCCTTCCATCAGTACCTGCAATTAGAAAACAAACATCAAAACTACAAAACCTTTGTGTCTCTTCCTCCTCTGGCAACACTTCAGATTGTTACTCTAACATTTCCTCCGGAAACACTTCAATATGTTGCTCTGCCATTTCATTCTCTTGTTTAATTGATTCCAGTAAACATTCCAACCATCTATTTTCAAGAATTTCATCAATATGCTGCAAACTTGGTTCAGCATATGCTTCTTCTTCTTCCTTGACAATCTTCAGTAATTGTCTTCCATCTTCTTGATTGATTCTGGCAATCAATTCAAGTTCTTCAAGTACTGTGTCTTCATCTTCTATCAGAGTAAAATTCTGATTCTCCACCACTGTAGAAGTTCCAAAAATCTGCCCTTCAGCCTTCTCTTTGTCCATCAGACAAATCACTTCCTTCTTGTCATCAACAGTGATAACAAGTTCCTTGACATGAGGCATGATAGCCTCACCTTCCTTCAGTAACCCATCTTCATTCAAGACAACTCCAAGTGATGGATTGTCTTTTGCAGTCCCTGTCAACACAACCAACTTGTCAATTTTAAAATTACAAGACCCAATGGTCTTAATTGATGATTGAGTCATCAATTCTTCTTTCTGCAATTCTAAGTCTTTTTCGAGACTCAGAAAATATTCCCTGTCTTCATTCCTTTGTATTTTCATATTCTGCAATCCCCAATTTTGAAATTGAGGTTCTCATTCCTATATTGAATCCTGGTTGTTCAACATAATATTCAGAAATCCAATTTCCTCATTCCATGGATTAAGGTCTTCCATAGAATTTTCCTCCTCCTTTCTTTGGATGTCCAGTGGTGTCAAATTTTCTCCATCACCAAAAAAATCTGCATTCACAAAAAAATTGTTAAAACAAAAATCATAAGGCCTCAATGACTTTCTCTCCTTTGCCATCGTTTCAGTATGTTGTCTTGAAATTCCTTCCTTCTCTATCAACACATCAGTATGTTGATTCCAATCCTTCAAACAATTCTCGAGACTGTCAGTTAGTCTCTCCTCTGCATCATCCTCTTCAAGGATGTCTCCTTGCTCTAGTTCACAAAAATGAACCTTCTCATTCTCATTCATCTTTGCCTTTACAATCTGAACACTTATTCTTTGTGTTTTTATCCTCTGCTCCAGAACACTTAACTCATGCCATAAATCTATCATCTCATTTGAGAAAACATTCATACTGTCTTCACTGTCTTTTTTTCTATCACAAGTCAAGTTTCCTGCTGTCACTATCTCCTCATCTTTCATTAGAATAGAATTCTGATCTTCCATCTTTGCAATAATTTCAATTATCTGTCCATCACTTTTCACTTGGCCATTTAATAAAAGCAATTTTTCATTATCATCATTAATAACAAATTGATCATCATCAGACATAACTGTCATGTCCCCATTGAAACAATCTCTTTCATTAAACAAGGAATTTATGAATTCCTTTTGTTGCTGTAATTCAATCCGATCTCCTTCTGAAAGATAATCATCATATGTTACTTGGCAACTTTAAGCTTCATTTATTATAGTTTCATCATATGAACTGTCTTCTTCAATAACTACATTCACACACAACTTGTCATTTGTAAAACCATAAGACCCCATGGTCTCATTTGATGACTTGACCATCAAATACTCCTACTTTTCCAAGTCCTCTATATATTTCAGAAATTCTTCACTGGTCCTCTCTTTAGTCTCTTCGAGCTGTCCAATTGATTTCTCAAGTTCCAGCTTTTGACCATCATCATAAGTTAAATATCCTCTATTTCCAATATTTTGGAAAACAACTCTTCCCCAACTGTGTATGAACATTTTCAAAATATCTAGTTGTCCCATTTTCTTCCTTAGTGACAACATCAGCAGTTTGTCCTTCTCCATATGTTTTTCTTGCAAACATACAAAAATCATCAGGTGTGAAGTCATTTGGCCCCTTGGTCTCACTTTAAGTTTCAGTCTTCAAGTCCTTCTCCAAATACTCAATCATCCTGAGTAATCTCTCTTTCTGCCGAGCATGTATCATTTTCTCTTTCTTCATCTGTAGCCCATGCCACTTTACTTTCTTCTTCATGAGCCAACCAACTCTCTGGCTTTCCTTTATCATCATTACCAGTTTATTAAACTTTTCTCTGATCTCAGCTACCTCTTTCCAATATTCTGCATCAGTCAATTTCCTCCTCATGCCATTTGTCCTGGCAACTTCTTTCTCTCTTTTGTTGTGGCCTCTCTCAGAACCTCTTCAATCTCTGCTATGAATATCAGTAGTCATAATTTTCTCCATCATGAGTTCTTCACTCATCAGCTGCACCAAGCGTCTACAACAACAAGCTCTCTTGCTGCCACTTACCTCACCAATCCTTTCCTCCGGATTTGGGATTTTGGCAAGTACTGGACCCCTATTTGGTGGAACCTTCTGAGCACTCTCTTCTACTCTCTCTAAGATTCACTCTGCAAATTTTCAAGAACACATCTGTTCTTCTTTCATCCAACCTCTGTTGGGAATCCTTCAGGTTCTGCCACACTTTCTTCTTCACTTTAGAATCCTCTGCTGGACTCTTTCATCACTGCTCTCAAAGTTGTGATCTGTTTTTGCTGAGATTTATTCCACAACTGCTTGCAGCCTGAATTCTGCAAACAATTCTTCAAACCAAATTTAAACACTGCTCATCAACTCACCTTCAATATTCTGTATAATCGTGCTTCTTCTTTCACCTGCACTGCATCTCTGTATGTTGCAATCTTTATCAGTTTCAAAATCTAATCTTACTTCATTACACATGCATTCAACAAAAACTTGAACTTTTAAAAAGAGCTATTCCGGCTCTGATACCACATGATAACGGGTACCCTAATTAAAACACATTATCCACTCTCATGCATATCACAATGCATCTCCCATTCTCATGCCCAATAAAATCTCAACTTGGGAAATTCAACATTCTATTCTCTTAACTGGAAATTTAAATAAATAAATGCAGAAGCTTCTTTTCAACACTTGGGGTTTAATACTTATAATAAACCCTCCTCACTAAATTGAAATCAACATTTCAATCCATGCATTATACACCCAAATATAATGGTCAACATACTCTCATTAACCCGAATACTATTCGGACCCACATTTCCTTGAGGTGTATATCGACCTCATAAATATTTGCATCAACATTCAAAACTTTGGAACAAAACCCATTATATAATCACTATATAAATAATGAACATGCTATATATTCACCCTCCACTATTTGTCAAACATTTGAATTGGAACACAAAATCAACCCCTAATAATATTATATTAGGACACAGCCTTATCAATTCATTAGGATTCGACTTTGGGTAAACTCATATAGCTTCGGGTCTATTCATCACATTCCAAGGACTTTAATCCAACCTTACTCTTGCGCTCACACAAACGTTCATTTCCTATTAAAACTCCGACCATCCAACATACTTTTCAGCTGGGCCCCAGCGCCCTTACATTCCACTAAACGTCGAATGGATTTGATGGCCCATGTTCCATCGTGCTCCAAAACTCAATTAGATGGACATCCGATGGTTATCGCGTTATGAAAACGCTCGGGCTTTATCACATCAAAATCCCGCAATAAAAGTGGTAATCGAATACCACTTTAGGACACGCATCCTTCAATTTATGATATCGCGTTTTTTTTTGACATTCTGCTTATCGCCTAGTAACAATGTGAAACTGTTAGTTTTTATCTTCAAAACCGCTTATACTGTTTAAGGCTTCTGATTCCCTTTTTTCTCGAGGTTCCGCCCAACTCTTCAAAATTAAAATTCAACTCTCCATAACCCATGAGCCAAGGTTTCTTTACAATAATTCAATGAAATGTTAAGAGCTCCACTACTCATTACGGTAACCATTGATATTTTCTCTGTCACAGTATGAAATAGCGACTACAAATAACCCCCATTCTGACACTGCTTCGACCAAACAACATCCATCAATCTAGATTCATTGCGGTTATTTTAAACTTTTATTTCTCCACTCTATTTCTGTGGATTGATCTCATCCAATATTTTTCCAAACAAACAGTGGGTTCTATCTCAACCAATATTAATTCAAGCAACAAAGGTTTCTTTGTAAGAATCAAACATACTCAAGCATCAAAGATTTGTATCGACTGCATCCTCATCGAATTCTATTGAACTCTTCCCACAAGACTGATATGTATTCATTTCATACAAAATTAGAAAAGGAAATTAGATGTGTTCGAGCCATAACCCAATGTGTGACCACAGAGGTTATATCACGCAATTGTTCATACAATTGTTTATTGAAATACAAACCCATTCACATAGGATTTAAGTCAATTAATACTCATATAAATCTGAACAGATTCTTTCATTTATACAATGAAACCACTTACAAAACTCCTTCTCATCTTTTGGCCTGATCTTCAATTCGATGGCCCCTCTATCTCCTACTATGTCTCTCCAGATCTACAGGTGTATTTTCTTAATGCCTTTAAGGCTTACATTTATACAAGAAAATAATGGATCGATTCAGCTCCTCTAACAACTCAACGAACTCTTGAACTTCTCAATTCTAAGTTCATGGAAATTGACTCTAAACTCATTCCTACCCTACAATCCTTTTGAATCTCTAACCTCTTCACATGCCCAACTAATCAACTTCTCCTGTCCTATAATCATTCAAGGGCAGTTACAATTCTCTTTACATTTTATTAAAATTAATTAAAACCTACTGATTTTATCACATAAAATATAACCCCTTTGAAGACTTAAAACTCCTAAGCCTATAAAACTACATGGAATTTGTTTTAGCCTAATGCCCCTGCATCACTTGGTGAAGTAGATTTATCCATGAAATTCATCTATGACAAGAAAGGTAAATTTAACTTTAATAGTGAGCTTATTGATCCCTCTATAATATGGACACATACAAAATGATCCATCCTTCTTGTGTACCAATACTACTGGAGAAGAGAAGTAACTTTGGCTAGGTTGAATTATACTTTCATCTATCATTTCTGTAGCCATACATTCAATTTCACTCTTTTGGGAACATGGACATCTGTAAGGTCTGATGTTTAAAGGAACACTTCCTGTAATCAAGTGAATAACATGATCATGAATACATGGGAGACCTTTGGGAGTCTTAAACACATTGGAATGATTGTCCAAGGATCTTTGGATATCCAGATAAATGGATGATTTTGATGTTTGAACATCTAGTGAGCATAATTGTGTGATTACACCTTGTTATTATTTATTCAAAATAGTTTTCATGCCATTATAGTTTATTATCTTCCCCATTTTCCTTGCAATACCCCTTAATTCAATTTCTTTTCCTTACTAATTTTTTTTGAGAAAATTTCTTGATAACTAAAATCTATCATCCCTAAAGATTGTAACCATTGGATGCCTAATAAAACATCAACACTGCCCATTGGAATGGAAATAGTTGGAATATTAAATACATATTCCTCCATGATTAGCTTCATATTATGACACTTTCATGAGAAATTTATAGTTCTTCCATCTGCAACCATCACTTGACACTAGATTGGTGCTATACATAGAAAGCAATTCAATTCCTTGGCTATCTTACAATGAATAAAATTATGGGTACTACCCTAATGAATCATCACTATTACATTTTTCTTCTTGAAATATCATTCTATATTGAGAGTTTGAGGAGTAGTAATTTCCGCCAATGGATTACAAGATATGGTCGAATTTGTTTCTTCTTTATCTAGGGGTGTATATCCTCTTCTTTTGATATTTCTTGTTCCTTTTCTTCCTCCACTTCACAATATATGTAAACTAATTCCTTCTCAACACACTTATGACCTTTATTGTATTTGTTGTCACTGCTCTAATAAATCTCTTTTTCTCTCACCCAGTTCCAAAACCTTTCAGCAATCTAAAGCTCAACAAGAAAAGAATCCCATCACACCATGGCTATACAGGAAATGGAAAGGAAAGGTTGAAACCATTTTCAAAATTTGAAAATCCCATGCCAATGACAGAAAATGAACCAAATAACCAAATGTATGTACCATGCATTCACACCTCAACAAGGAAATCACACATGCAACCTATTACCTGCCGGATATTTCTGTTGAAGCTACTAATCCAACCTTTTCCTTTTCCATCCTTTTCTTGCTTTTCCAAATGCATATTCTCTTTCCTTTGCTACACCTGCTCCAAACATGGGAAAACGTTGGGCCAAATGTTGTGAATTGTTTCTCAGGTGCCTTTTTATCATTGATGTCTCTTTTTCTTCATTTTTCCTCCAATTTCCCTTTCATGCAAATATGTTCCTCTTCACCTCCCTTTTCTCCTATTTTCATAAATAAATGAAAATTAGCGCCTCTTTGCATTTGCTAATTTCATATAAATAAATAAACCAAAAGTGACACCTACTAGGATGTTTTTCCCAACATTCAACTTGGAATACATGTCCCATGACCTTGGTCTTATTTTTCCTTTATTATCCTTTATTACATGAAATTTTAACCTGAGGTTGCTACATGTTTTTTGAGTTGATGCATTGATAGTCGTGATCTCTTGTTTGAATTATTAAACTGTGTCAATTTCTATGACATTTTCATTCATATTCATGTTTTCAAAGTCATTCGTATTAACGTGACTATGTTTTTTATTGGATTCCTCTATACATTGATTTTCATTAACTACTTCAATAAGATGTGAAATGGTTTTTTTTGGCTTGAGGGGTCCTGACCTAGGTTCGGAGGCTAAGGTTTTCCAACAAACCCCTATATTACTGGCCCTTTCGGCAATGACCTACTTGCGTAGGCCAAGGTCTCATCCGAAGCAGTGTGGGAAGGTGCTGGAACCAGGTTTTCACACCCTGAGAGAGAGAGTAGGTAAGTCGAGGCAAATCTATGTTCACAACTTATCGGATTCACACAGAGTAAGTCTATTCGTAGGCTTTTAACAGTATAACCAGTTATTAACCATAACAGAGATATTACCATTCATAGATCTAATCAGTACATTTTAAACCACGTGTGCATTATCAGATACCATCACAAAGCATTTATAATCACAGCCAATAACAGATCACCGATATACTTCTGCAAAACCACAGATACATTCGCAGCTAAATAATCATCACAGATACGCTTTAGCAATAAACATAATTGATCCAGATAGCACACAAACACTTTAACAACACTTCACATTCATTAACATTCAGATCCACTTAAAACCAAAACCAGCCCGCGCACACAGCCTAGCGGGGTCCATACATAGCAGGACTAAGGATCTTTGCGCACACAGCCAATAGGAGTTCTTACTCAAAACAACCCAAAACAGATCTAACAGTTCGCACATAGCATCCGTCTTAATTCATGCCTAACTCTAGACTCAAACTATTCATCTATTTATATCGATGTAGCCTACGCTATCCTGTGGTCTGCAAACTGTGTTTTGCAGACTGTAGGTCTACCCTTTGATCCATTACAATGCGTTCGGGGCTTTGACCCGCCCCAAAACCCTTGCGTTAGATTAATTAATACAAAAAATATACAAAATTCGCAACATAGGGAGCCCCATTCCAACATTTTTTTTGTACTATCTCTTTGAGAGGATCATAATGCAAATTACCTACACTGGTACAAAATTACATAAAGTGGAATATCGCTTGGTCTTTCCCGAACCCACGAAATTCAGACACAATAGCTAGAGTGTCAACGAACCATATGCATATAGTTATGTTCAAGATATACCTTATCTAGTCATAAACAAAAAGGTTTCTGTCCACTTTCCCTTTTTCATATGGCATTGCTAATGGTATACTGTATCCTTTCCAATCTATTATTCCATGAAATTGCTTAATTTCATGTTCATTCATGTATTTTTATATGCATTTTAATGAAAATGAATCATTATGCATCATTTCATTGCAAATTTTTTTTGCAACAATGCGTAGTAAAAAGGGAACATCATACTCTTTCTTCATCAATTGGCATATTGTTTCAAAAAAAATTTCACCGTAAATACTTCTAAACCCAGAAAATATCTTAAACATATGTCTTCCCATGTTTTTTTCTACATGCATCCATCCATGTTTTGTTTGTTTGTATGTTGTTATCTTTATTTTAGGTTCATGATTAGTTCCTATTGAACATTTTTTCTTGCATAGGAGTGGTTCAAAATATTTGGCAATTGAATTCTTGTCATGGAACAATATGTCATAACTTTCTTCGCACAAATTTGAATTCAAATGAAAATAGTTTTTCATTGTTGTTTTTGACCAAAGTCTTATGGGAATTTTTAGCCAGTTCGATGACCAGCGTATACAAAATGTGTCCCCCCAAATTCCTTGTTCTTCCCCAATGATAGTATTTGAAGTTGATTTTGTTATCCTTTCCAATTAAACATTTGGGTTTTTTATATTGTGCATATGTATTAATGCATCTATATTCAATTCACGTTTGTAAGATAATATGGCTTTAACCTTCCCTTCATGTAAATAATTCCTAAAATGTTATATTTTTTCTTCACACAATTATGTTGACGTGTATCTGAAATGCAATAGAGTTCCCATATTATCAAATATACGATGTCCCACACCATATGAAAAATTGTTCAAACAAAATAGATTATGTTGCCTCAATATTTCTTTTGTCCCGTTCTTTTCTATACCAAAAACATGCTTCTCCATTGATACTTTAGCAATCACGCTTCAAAAACGCTTGTTCATTGATGCTTTAACAATCATGTTTAAAAAAAAATTAAATTCACAATGAACTCTTGCTCAACGATAAGAACAAAATAAATAATGTACAAAAAAACGAGAAAAATAATATAGATACAACAGATTTGTGTAAAACTATTGTCTATGAATGAGATAGAATCACAAAACAAATGAACCACAACGTACCTGATACAGATATCATAAAATATGTATACATTTTCAAAAACAGATATTGTGCATAATTCTTATGCTAACAAGAAAAACACACAATTCTTAGAACATAGTATCGATTCCGACAACTATGAAAAGTTTCATTTGTAACGAGACCCCCCTCCCCTAGAACTATGAAATATACCAATATGCATTGGAAAAATGCATGCCAAAAAATAATAAATGGTCAACTCTTGGCCAATGCAACTACCGACACATTACTTGTTAAAATTATGTCACAGGGACTTTATAAAACCTAGAACATTTGCTTTATAATTATTAGGATGATGATAACAACATAGTGACATGGTACCTGTTAAAATTATGTCACAAAAGCTTCATAAAACTTAGACCCTTTGATTTATGATTTACGTCGAAGAACGACTATGGGCAATAACAAACACAATCCTTCTATGGAAAAAATTTGTACCTTCACACTCACTCCCCCCCCCCCCTCCCCGCATAGTTCTCTGGCACACTTTCGTTCCACGTAATATTTATTTTTAAATAAAAAAAGTCACTTATTATCAATAACTCCGTACAATACATCACTGAATTTCATTTTTATTTTGTTTCCTACGTTTCTTTGATTCACCGTGGATATGTGTACATGATCTGTCATGTCTAACATGTGTCACATGCAAAATAGTTACACTTGGTCATTATACACGAAAATGAGAAATATAGAGTCAGAATACATCGAGAACATCATTGATTAAGAAAATAATTTTAAATACAAAACATAAATGAATAGAAAATTGTTATTTGCATAATGCATTTAGAAAATGCAAGTATTGTTTGACTTTTTGTTTCTTTACATGAGCTTTAATATCCAAATGGAAATATTCAACATAAAGAAATATAGTATAATGTTTCCTAAGTTTTTACATGTTTTTCAAGGCTAGGAGATAGATTATTTTTTTGCAACACATCATAGATATGAAAGACACACAACGCTTCAACAATTATAGTTTCCCCTTTTTGTCAAGCTCCAACACAATACAACCAAAATGAGTCTTTCCCCCTTTGAATTGCTCTGATTGTTTCCTGCTTAAGCCATGCTTGCTCTATTTAGCGATAGAAAAACCTTACAACACCTATTTGAAAGACCAACTACATAGAGCTCTGAATCTACACAAAATGGAGAATCTATGTAGGACATCGATGCATAGATGAACACACCTTTGCCTTTCAATTGGGTCTAAATGGAATCTCTAAATATCATATGAAAAGCACCAAATTATGAACGTAAATCAATGAAAACTAATACATATTGGAGATGTCAGTTAGGCTTAATTGAAAATCAAAGATGTATTTTGTAATAGATCATGAATTTGGAAAACAACCATTTCTCAGATGAACACAATTTTTGCTCTTTGCAAAGTGAAAGTTGTATGCAAAAGAATTTGCTAATAGTTGTATGGATATGAAACTCCTTTATATGTTAGGGAGAGAGTTTCTTTGGTTAATTTTTGAACTCTTTCTCATTTAGAACTTTTGCAATTATAGCTATACAGAAGAATAGTTGCACAAAACTAATTAATTTATCAAAGGTTACGCTCTCAGATAATAAGTTGAGAAAAAAATTTTCATTATCCACAATGATGAATGTTCCGAAGATAGAGTATGTCCTGTAGAACGTAGGTGCAGAAGCGACACGTATTCCTAATACATTTATTTTTTCATTTGCATAGTCTAACATAAGCAAAAAGGATAAAGAGAATCGATATGTTAATAGGCAAGAAATCACAATGAAATATTTATGGAACTTCCCTAGATAGATCGTTATCTAGATAGGCTATTATCTAGATTTTAATCGTATCGATCATTATCTAAATATATTGTTATATATATTTTTAATCATCCCAATGCCTTTTATGAAATATTGACGACATACAACTAGGAGGAGTGACAGTAAGAAATTTGAAGTCACCCTTATCTGAATATGAAGGAATTATGAAATTGTTATAGTAGTGATAATTGAATTGAAATAAAAACCGACTTTATTCCTGAATCACATGCTTACAGCAAAAAAAAAAACATACAAATTACCATTTCGACTTATTGGGTATCCAAATGATATGATTGAAAAACATTGCCCTGGCAGGAATTGGTTTCAATTTTAGAGATGGAACGTGTATGTTATCCTTTTCGAACTGAATTAAAAAATATTTCATGCACTTTCCACAAATAAGTGCATTGATTTGGATCTGCAAAGACTAATGATAACACTAATGTAATGATCGTCTATCGAAAATGGAAAATCCTATGACTCTATCAGAGTTATAAAACATCAGCCAACAGAATGAACCCAACAAAATAACTGATAGATCAAAATAATAGAACAGCCCTCAATTGAAACAAGGAAAGTAGCGCAACAATCACACCAGGAATAGATAAAGTCACACTATTAATTCAGAGAAAAATTAGAGGAATGGCTACATCGAAGAAGAGCCTATATTGTTTACTGATGTGCTCTAATCCAATTTCGCTAAGAGGCTTCGAAGAGAAGCCCTACGATTACCAGGAGGCCTTATTCGATCATAATGTTTTGTGTCAAAAATATGGGCAAGTGATGCACTACGAACGCACTAGAAATCTTGTTGCATGACAAAATGAACACTTTGATCAAATTGTTATTAATGGTGATAATGTATGCCTATTTTTTCAACACATAACATTATAATAGACAAAATAAACAATTTGATCAATGATTCATCCTATTGATTGAATGGAAGTAAGTTTTATGAAATTGAACCTTATAAATGATTAATAGTTTCTATGTTATTTAAAATGAAATAGTTATTTTTCTTATTTAATGTTTATTAAAATCCTTATTGCAATAAATTAATGTTTCTTATTTAAGAGAAAATAGTAATGTTTCTTATTTAATGTTTATTAGACTTTATGTATCCCTAACAGAGCCTCTTTGTGCACTGAAATATATCTGCAAAAACATTTCTGCATAAGCACAAATATCAGTAAACACCTCTCGCAAACCAAGTATGGTTTCTGCACTCCAGTAGATTCAACTTCTTCTGCACTAAATACTTTTCTAACTAATTGATTAAAGGTTGTGCTTTTCGTGTAGTGAAAGCTTTATTTATGGCTATCTTTATGTAAATAGGCATATGTGCGGAACTGCAAAGGAAGCCCATTGCGCAGAGCAACCTTTCAATATTTCATCGTGTGAACCTCCACACTTCACACTTCACACAAACCTTCCGCACAATTCATGCACTCTTGCACTCATAAACAAGTTTTTTAATCACAAAAATTACAAAAAATACTTTTGTTCATGTCCACACCTATAAACAATGTTGATCCACACTACTATGTTATTAGCTCACTTTAGGAGGAACTACAAAAGTGTGGACAATAGCGATTTTTACGCACCTCCGAAAATTTAATTTCTTTTGTTTTAAATACCTTGTTAATTAACTAATTAAAGGTTTTGTTGTCATAATGAATGCTATCCACTTGTGTATTCTTTTTCTTTCTGCATAATTCTTCGACATTATTATTAATAACATATAATAATATTTTGATTCTAAATATTTCTAAATAATTCTAAATGTTGTACTAAGTGTGGAGAGAACTCCGCAGAATGAATTCACTCTAAAGCACAAAAACGGAATCGAAACTTTTATTTTAGAAAATGCAAACTGGAAAAGACTTACCTTAATAAATCAATATATAAAGAAAATTTGTATATATGTAATGGGAAAAATTAAAATATATATACATTATGAATTAACGTTATAAATTCCCCCCTGCACCTTCATTCTCTTACACATATCACATTATGCGCACATCCTTCATTCCACACAACTAAATCTGTAAAAGTTTTAAATGGAAAATAGTTTAACATTAATTTTTTGTATGCACCCTCATTCTCGCGCACATTACCCATCCTATGCATAGTAAAAGCTTCACACAAGGAAAGCTTCACAAAAGGAAACATAATAATACTGATTCAAAATTTGTTCATAGTTAAAATAACTATGCATCGAAGGCATACATTTCCTTTTGCACTAATATTTTCTCGCACATACGTCATCCTCTGCACATCCTTCACACAATGAATGTTTACATTATGTGGAGTAAAAGAAGGAATTAATGACAAAGACAAAGGTTTAAAATCAAGGAAAGTTAGATCAATGGTATCTTTACAATGTTAGAGCAATTCTGCAAACATACAGTCAAGGATTAGAACCATAATTCACCAATTTTATTAGCAAGTGTGACATAGGTTGAAGTTTCTGCAGCGTGATTCTAGAATTGTAGAGCAATAACTTAGTACTTATTTAGTTAAAATGGTCGGTGCTTTGGAATTTATCCTCGATTTTGTCTCAAAGCATGTTGAAATGATTTTATATGAAGCAGGGATCCATTTCAACCTTTTAAATCAAAAAATGGAAATATTGGAATTGAAGCTAGAGCGTTTGCGATTGGAAAAAGAAATGTTTAGTTTTCATGTCGATAATTTGGCTCAGGAAGATAATGATAATGTTTAGGAGGACGTTAATAAAAATAATGATGATAATATCATGGACATTGACAAAGATTCCCTCCCCCCTTCTTAGCTTGAGCCAAAAGTTAATGAAGCCTATGTCGCTTCTATTATCGAGGATATGTAGTAATTTACATAGTTGTTACACTTTTTTCGTTAAAAGAGAAAATCAGTTTAGAATAGCTTCTATAGCCCGATTGTGAACTGTGTCAATCCTTTTTCCAGTTTTTGGACATCAGAACAAGAATTTTTTGTTGAATTTGAAAATAACAAAATTAATTCCCATGCATGATATTTATCTGTATTGCTCTATTTAATTCATTTTCTATACCCTATGTCAAAGTAAATCGTTGTTGATTTATATGTTGTTTTTCTCTCCTTAACTTAATTTCCAAATTATTTTTCCTTATGTATAACATAAAAAATTATTCAGGAAATCAACATACATACCCATCTTCCACACAGTCAAAACTCTGCACAATGAAACATAATAATATTCATCCACACATCCTTCAGTCTGCAAAGATTCATAGCTCTATGCAACTTCTCTCGTTAGTGGTACAGGCAGCGATTATATCGTTAATGCATAATACCATTCCCTCTATGCACAATGAAACATAATAATAATAACACATTAACATTAATAGTATAACATTAATTTCCCTATGCATCCCTCGTTCTCTCAAAAATACCCCGTCCTAATTTCATCCTTGCCAAATAAAGTTCCCAATATAAAAGCTCATCACATTAAAAGCTCTGCATAATGAAACATATTAATATTAATTATTATGTTCTCTCACACATACCCCATTTACTATATTTTTTTATCGTCCTAATGTTTGTCCTCTGATAAATAGAAAACTCGTATACTTTTAATATAACACAAATGTGTATGTGCAGAACTATATAGTTAATCTATTATGCGCAAAAATATCACAGATTTACATTAATAGTTTAACATTAATTTCTCTATGCACCACCCATTCTCCGACACAATCCTCATCCTCCACACAGTAAAATATTTTCACAATGAAAGATAACAATATTAATTGTTATGTTCTCCCACACATATCTCATCCTCTACGCAACTATTCTCCCTCACATTCTTCATCCTCTGCACAAGGAAAGTTTTTAGCATTAATTTTGTCCTTTTCGAATAAAGTTCCCTATGCACCCTTGTTCTCCTACACATACCCCGTCCTGCACACTATGAAAAGCTCTTCACAATGAAACATAATGATATTAATTCAAAAAAATTTCATAGTTAAACTAATTAAAGTTCCCTCCACATCCTCATTCTCTCGCACATACCTCATCCTCCGCAAACATTCATAGCTCTATAAAATCACGGCTCTTTCATATTTGTTCATTTCCCCTACTCTCCCCTCCCCCCAATCCTTTTAAAAGGGCTTGCAAACATGTAAATTATAACACCATTGGACAGGGAAATAACGCACTATCTCAGCACTCACGGAAATCACAACCCATTCTCCATGTTACTAGATTTTCCTCCACAAAGATTTATGGCTCTATAAAATCAGAGCTCTATGCAATTGTTGTCTTGCACATCACCCGTCCTTGCGCATTGTAAATTTGTTCAAAGTACGATATATGATATACGATGTGGAAATTTGTAAAATTAATAGTCATCTCCGCACAACAAAATATTAAGAGAAGATTGGTTTAGCCACCCCCCATATGCAAAGGACTTGCAATGACGTCAGTTTTTTCATTAGGAAGATTTGTACCATAACAGTGTCAGTGTCAGAGCACTCACTAACAGAACGACCACTCAGATATTTTTTTTTTTTGGTCGGACACCGAAAAATACCAAAAATAAAATGCTCTCCACCATGGGAATTATGTTCCATTGGAAGTTACTAGGCCAATAAAAATTATAAATAAGATTTCCAAAAAAATAGAAAAATATTTTTCAATTTATAGAAAATATAAATATTAAGTATTTTCTTAAAACTTTAATTAAAATTACAAAAAACACAAAATAATACACGATAAACACACTTTAACCGCGAAACAAATGCTATAATCCTGAGTGAAGTAAAGATTAATAAAACTCCACCTTCCCTTTTCTCCTGAAGTGGAATAGATTATAGATAGTAGCAACTTTGCAAGCTAGACCTAAAAAATAAATTATAGGAACTTTCTTCAATATACGGTTATTTTATAAAATTGTTTCTATTTAGGATAGGTGATCTTCCATGCTATCTAGGTAAAACCTTATTCGTGAATAGAGAGAGCATGTTCAAATTTCATTGTTATCTTCTTAACTCATAACTTCATCTGGTAAATTATTTTATAATCATTAATATTCTTATAAAAGATATTTTTTAATAAAAAATTTGTTCAATAATACCAAAGTATATTTTAAGCATTTATAAAACTTTGAAAATAACCCCAACTCATTTACCTTGGCCAGTTTTATTCTTATTTATTTATTTAGTATGGATTTTCAATGGTTTTGCATGGTGACATTTTTTATTTATATAATATGACCACAACTACTTGTGACGAGTTACCTTCCCCAAGTCATCACATGGCCACACATACACAAAAAGTGTGTCGTGCACCTATGTACGGCCTTAATGATCTCTAATGGAGGAGTCTTTAGTTCAACGAATCGGCAGCTGATGTGACAGCTTCCGATCAGCCCCTTCTGGCGACCCCCTCCCTCCTCTAGTTGGATGGCTCGTTGGTGGACCACGCGATACATGGTGTCGTTCCCCAAGGCTGACAACGAATATGACCAGCCATCATTGTCCTGTCAGATACCGGAATCATTTCAAATTTCAAATTTGAGCGCCCTTCAATTTCAAATTTCAAATTTTAGTTTTGCAACGTGTAAAACATTACATGGCTTCCTAGTTTATTTCTTCCATGGCTACTGGATAACCAGTTGCTTCAGCTGCTTCTTTGTTTTTGGTGCATTTGTATTGGTATACACCTAATTTCCATAGCAGATTTGCATTGGTATACACCTATATTTATCAGTAAATTTATGAATGAACTTATTTGATTTCTTATTCAATGTTGTCTTCCTAGGTTTACACAGATGCCTATGCATGCTTTTGTAATTGGCTTGCATGCTTTCAGCATATACAATTTGGTTTGATTATGTATGTTTGATGGCTTTGTTTGAAAAACTTACATGATTTTATTGCTATACACCTAGTTTTTATTGGAGAGGATTTGGGCTACCCAATATACACCTAATTTCCATAGCAGATTTGCATTGAAATGATATGATTTCAAGATGGACGGCGATTGGGTTGCATACCACTGAACATTCAAAAGTTGACGACAATCTGATTCGTTTGGCAGTTAGAGTTTGGCTGGTTCGTCTAGTTTTTTTTCAGGCTTCGGCATTTCATGTGATGAAAAATGTAGGAAATGGGACACATTTTAAGGGTTTTAAATATTTCATTTTTCTTATTTCTATAATGTTTCATTAAAGTGTGTAATATTTGGATGGAATTTAATTTCCAATAACAGAATAATGCAAACGTTTGTCTTTTTGGCACGATCCTTTACATTCAATGTAACACTTGAAATATGATGATGCTAAGTTCCCGATGTGTTTTGTTGGACGCTAACTTCATGATCTTATGAACTTCAAAATTTGTTCACCGTGTGCACATCTACTAGGTTCTGCTGAGTTTATAACATAAAATATAAAATGCTTTAACATTGTTAAATGTTAAAGCTTCTAAAATTAAATTTTGTAGCTTTGGTAAATCGATTCGCTTTGTAATATGAGTGATCGAGTTCAGTAAAACTAAATCTGTTAGCTTTGTAATATAATGAGATAATTGAGTCATGAATAGAGTTATTGTCTTTAAAGGAAAGTTTATGAGAATTATAAAGAAGAGTTATTTGAAGTTGTTAAGAGAAAAGTTAATTTATTGTATTTTAAATTAAAATAAAAAAAAATAGAATAAATATTAATTTAAAAAATGTTTAGCAAAATTGATAACAAAAATATTTAAAATTATTTAAAATTATTGGAGTGAAATCCAAAATATTTGTAAAATATATATAATATTTTAGATTTGAAGTTAATATATATATGTGTGTGTGTGGGGTAATATCTTTGTTATAGAAATTTAAAAAATTATATATCACACTAATATATTTAAAAGAAATAAAAATAAAAATTATTATTAATATAATTTTGATTATTGAAAAAAAACATCTAATTTAAAAGTTTTGAAAACAAAAATGAAACTCTTTGTATATAAAAAAAAAAAAAAAAAAAAAATGAAGAAAGATTAGTTTTTAATTATATATGGTTATATTCATTTTTTTTAAAGACAAATTGAGAAGTTAAAATGAATAAAACTTAAACATAGCAATAAGAATTAAGATAATTCAATAGAAGGCATTGTGGGTGACAAAGAAATTTCAAAATTATGAAATCTTAAAAGAGATTAATAAACTATTAAACAAACACATTTTCAACTCAACGTTGAATATAAAATAGTAAATGAAGAGGTTAATAAATTAGGAAAGAAACATGCCATACATTGTCATGGAATTTAAAGGAGGAACCAAATTCAGTATCTTTTTGGAATATTTTTAAAGTTTTTTTTGGAAACTATTTTCTAGCTTAACTTATTTATTTCACAAAGAAATTATTTTTCTTCATATAACTAAAGGTGGTGAGGTGATGCTTCTCACCATTCTATGGTAGTTAGACAATGTTATGGTTGCTAAAAAAGATTTAGGAACTAAGAAATTCGTAGCTATTAATAGATTTCAAAATGCTCTCATTCTTAGATGGATCTTTGGGATACAATTAGGTTCTTGTTTCTAATGAGGGTATATTTAAAACCACATTCAAGACCAAATGGGAAACATAAAGGTACACATCTAAATGGAATTCATATGGAATTCATTTGGACTAATGAATGTCAATTCGACTTACCAATATGTGAAAAATATAGCTTTCAAAAACCTTTTTAATCAAAGCATGGTTTTCTATATATACAATGTCAACATTTAATAGAAGAGGCTATTTAAAATATGGATCTAACTAAATTCTAAGAAGAGAATTTTATTTCTTGTAGAAATAAAATTATTTAGGAATATCATTTCAAAATATGAAATATTAGTAGATCTATAAAGAACAAAATCCATGCAAACTGCACTAACATGTAATAAGAGATCGATGTGATCCTTTTTTGGGAATATTAATTTCATAAGTTGATACATATATGACTGTTGAAATAATTAAACCGCTATAAAAGATAATGAAGTAAGATTTACTCTTTCAATATGATAAGGTTGAGAAAGAAACTTTTGAGGAAATCAATATAGTATTCTTTTAAGCTAGCTATTATTACTAAGGGAATGTATTCTTTGAATCAACAAACAAAAACTTGATCAAGATTATCAATAAGGCTAACCACCATTGCAATCATCATATGTACTCTCCAACACATTATGGGTTATTTATGTGTAATGTACTATTTGGCACATCCTCGTACTTTTTTTTTTATATAGAAAAGAGACAATTTTCCCATCTAACATATTTCTACCTTATTTGCATTCACAACAAGAAAAAAGTGGTAAGTTCTTACCAACAATACAAAATAAAATTGGGACTTTGTTGAATTTAATAGAGGACATACATAAAATCAAACAAAAAATTGTAGGTCACTAGAAAATTGTTAAGTTATGGTTTAATAAACATTCATTCTGTGACAAAGCATTTTAAAGTTAATGATATGGTACTAAAGTGGGAAAAAGTGAACTCTGCATAAGGGTTTAGATAAGGCCAAGCCTTGAGCATTCTACCTGGATCGAAAGCTTTTTCCTGGAATGTCTTAGATGATTGATATCTATGAAACCTTTTTTTCCTTATTATGTTTTTCTACAAGAATTTTTTCCATGTGACCGTCGGTTGGAAATCTATGCAATGGGTGTATATTAAAAGTATTTTGGAACTAGGGCTACTGGCTTGAGGAGCTAGGGTTTCCAGCTTACTACGGGTCCAAAAAGAAAGCTCCTCCTCATTGTGGGCTTACAAGGGTATGGCACTGCCATCTGACAAGTGTTTCAGCACTGAAAAAATTTATCAGGTAGCCATCAGGGAGTCAGGAGCGAGAGAAACATGGAAAACTCCAAAGTGATTGGGGGAAAACGCATGGAGAAAATCTGCTTAGAAATATTTTAAGGTCCTTTCCACAATGAAAGAAATAACCCAGGGGGAAGATGTAAACTTAGACAAAGTTAAATCACTAATCCCCCATTCCCTCATTGGTAAGTTTGATTAGATCACCTTGTCCCATGAGAAGATTTTATCTTTGGTAAAGGTGACCTAGAAACCAATAGTTGGTTACATTCCATTGGTGAGCATTTTAGTCCATAAATGGATCCATTTCCATTTTCTAACAAAATTTGATCTTGAGTTTATTCTTAGTAATTAATGGGTGTTAGGCGAAGGTTCCTTATGGTTTCAACGTTGGCATCTGACCTTCTATCCAAGTATTGAGGTACAACCTCAATGAAACATATGGGTTATGAAGAAATTTTTTCCATTGGAGCTCTGGTAAAAAAAAGTCTTCATAAGCATCACAAATTATCCTCGAAGATATATTTTTCTTGAGGAGGATTCCCTAATCGTTGTTGAAAAATGAATGACATGGGTTCTAGTGGAGATGGATGTTTCTGAGGGGATCCTTAGGACACTAAAAATTAGGTGAAAGGAAAAAAATAAAATCCAGCCTTAGGATTATTGGAACACTCCCTTCAAATTCCTAAACTGCAAAAAAGTGGGGCACCTCATTAATTCTTGTAATGCTCCTCCTAGACAAGGGATTCAATCCAAAAAAAATGATTAGGGTTTATACAAATCTAGTGCTAATTTTTTTGAGGCATATGTATTGGACAAACAAGATCTCAAAATCCTCACATCTCCCATCTTGGGCGTGACCAAGAGATTGGGCACAACTTCAAAGGAGGCTTGTATATCTGAGGACGGGGGAAATATTGGCCTCCAAAATACCCCTATCGAACTACTTTTTCATACCAATTTCTATTTTTTTATGGACGTATACATCGATGGACTCTAATTGGTATAGGGGGATGTAAATGGAGTGCTACATGAAACAATGTACATCAATCGACCTTCTTCCGAACATGATGCAACATCAGTATTGGAGCTCGACAGATCAAACTTGGACCCTCTTTCTACCACCATACTAGACGTTTCTTCTTTGGAGGACCTCTCACAAGGAAGAGATGCTTTCACCAGTAAGTTATTCTCCTCTTTTCCATCTCTTATTCAATATCTATCTCCAAAGGATTCTTTTGTGATCAAACAAATTGAAAAAATTGCATGCTTTCCTAAAAAAATTTCAAATGTTTCAAAACATCTTACCAACCCTACAAACTCCATCCTCCCTAGCCCTGCACCTAATTATGTGGTGTCCAAGATCTGTGTAACCTCATCTTCTAATTAGGTAGACATAAAATCTGGTGATCCTTTCCAAAACCATGTTTTGCAGAGGAACAAACATCCTATGACTACCCTTTTTCATGTCAGCATTCACTTTCCCTTCTCACCTGAGACCGAACCTCAAAGGAAATCTCCCATATATCCCACCCCTCCATCAACTATAGTCCATGTTTCTATCCCTACCCCTCTCCCACCCCTAAAAATTGCACCCTAATTTGAACCCTCCCATACCCCTTTTGATCCTATCTTTCCCTCCATTATTCCATCCTATAAGGGCGTTTTAAATATGACCGCCTTGCCTTTATATCTTGATTCCTCCACTCTTGATTCCTCTAAAGGAACCTCACTCCCCTTTCCATAATGTAACTATACAAAAAAATAAACACAATAAAAATTCTTGGCAAGAGAAGTTCCTTCACATGAAGCAATCTAGGGAGGGATATGTGAATCTCCACTTGTTGAATCTAAAAATGTTGTTATGGCCCTTAAAGAAAATTATCCATCTTTGACATCTTCCTAATGATCATCATGTCTCTCAATATTATGGGGATTGGGGGAGCCTCAAAATTCATCTTCCTTAGGAGGTTGGTGTACATCCATCGCCCCTCAATTATATTGCTTCAAGAAGCCATGGTCTTGGGGGAAAAGGATAAGGTTGATTTCCACCATATTTTTCCCAACTTTGTAGGGTTGTTAGGAGAACTTCTCTCCATTTCAAATCCAAAAGTGAGGTCCTTTAAATATTTCTTGTCTTTTTTTCGAATTATTCGCATCCAACCAGGTTGGTAAATTGATATGGGCCTTACAGGGAGATAACTGTAATAATTTCAACTACTGAAAGTACTGTGAAAATCAACAAGGGAATCGTTTTTATATTCAAATATATCTCGAAATTACAGAAGACAAAATTACTTTTTTGCAGCTTGAATCACAACTACAACACGATGAGCTACAACATCATAGACATCATTATGAATTATTTTCTGAGACTGAAGTTGGCTCCCAAAAACAACCAGAAAGTGATCAAAGTATCAAGATTGAGCTTGATTCAGATCCATTTTCCACTCCAAGAGAATATTTGCATGCAGATACATAAATTCAACCTATGCTTCCTAAGCCAATCATCAGACCTTGGGAATATCTTGTCAAAAACACACATAGAATCAGTCTTGGATATGAAAAGGATGTGTCCTTTCATACACTAGACTATTCCAAGTCCATTTAATTTCAAAGTGTTGGGTTTCTTCATGTCAATTCATCTTCACTTATTTCATATCTTGCCCCTCTTCCACAACAACCAAATTTTTTCAAATGCCAACATTGTGACAGAGTTGTTCATGTGAAAGATCATTGTTTTGATCTTCACCCGTGCAAAAATTGTGGTCAACAGATTCATTCTTCAAACAAATTCTTTAGAAACAAACTGCTTGCAAGAACATGGATTCACTTTGGATGGATCACTTCTTGGCCATATGATTCAACAACAAAGAATATATTTCATTTATATGTCTCAATTTATTCTAGAATATTAAAAAGTCTCGCAGTTAAGTTTTCTCCATCTTCTCACCTTGTATCTAACAGGGGGGGTGGGGAATTGATGGTCATCTACAAGTTTCAAAGATAAATTAAGAGAGCCTAAGCCATAACCTAAACATATTTCCTCAACCTTCAGCCAAAGATATCCATACCCAGATTTAGAGTTGTAGCCAGAGTACGGGACATTCATTCCCCTCCCATTTGTAGCAATTCCTCTAGACTCGAAGCAAGATTGGCTCCCTCCCTCCATGAAAGAATATAACACTCATGACTCAACCTAAGAAGATGGATCATACATAAGCATAATAAATATTAAAGCAAAAAAGAAGCAAAAAAGAATAGATCAATGGCTAAGCTATCAACAATAAGCCAGGATTTTGATATAGATAAAAGTACATGAACCCTCCAAATGATCAAGGTTTCATATTCGAATTGACAAGCATTGGGAAACTCAGAAAGAACAAAAAATTTAAGAGTACTAATAAAGAAGGAAAATCCTGTAATAGTTCTCATTTAGTAGACTAAATTAAATATGTCGAGTTCTGAAAAAATAAATATAAAACCTCCATTTGGAAGAGGGCAGAGTTTGTAAAAAAGGAAGCTCCCGCGAGGTATGTTACCGAGGGGTTTGGATGAGCCCAATAGTGGAACCGAGCAAGTTTGGTCCCCTCGGAGTTAAATCAACCAAGAACAGTCACTTGAATTAAATAGTTAGATTTAAACGTAAATATCAGAGAATAAATTAAATGAGCATATTGTAAACTGGTAAAAGTAGTTTTTATTGGCACTGAAACAGAAACAGTATAGTCCAAAACATGAACCGGATAATAATGTTTTTTTAAACACATAAAGAGTAAATCCTTAGTTATCAAGAAATATTTAAACAAGCTTCAATGAATCTATACAGGGTTTAGCTGTATGCCAGTTAGGAAATCGACGATTGCCTATCCCTACAGAAAATGGAGTAAAATAAAAGAAGTTCTATAGGGGAAACAAAATTATTTTTACTTAAGCATCAAACATGCATCTGGAGAAATGATAACTATAGAATGAGTAAGTAGACAGTAGAAAGATTTCAGAAACTTAATATTTGCACATAATTTCTTCAGTAAATTACCATACAGTAATTTAATAATCAACTTCATTCACTGTTCAAATGAAATCAAACTCTTAAACGTTTCTCCCAGGTAAAAACCCCACCCTATTACCAGGAGATTCCAATTCGAATATGATTACAAAAAAATAGCAAAGATATTCATAATGTATATGGAAAACACTACATGTGGTGTAAAAATTATATAGAAAGGAAATGAGATCACAATACATTAAAAGCTCAGGGTGAAACTCTGTAGTGTATAAAAAACCATGACTAGACTTAACTTGCATAGTGTGTGGCCAGAATACTGCAATCTCTCGACATAGACATATTTTTGGCACTTAGGGCCTTACACTCAAACCTAATGTAAACAGAGGCAGTCACTTAAAAACCCTCAATTTTGGAATGGAGGTTTCCAACCCAGCTAAGCTAAAACATTAACTTTACAACAATCAGTGTCGTGGCGAGGGTGCCATGATAAATTCTTCAACCTTGACAGAGTAAAACCCTACAAGAACTAAGTGAAATGGCTCGATACTTTGCTATGATCAAATGTTTTTGAAATAAATAGGACAAATGAAATGGCATGAAGGCCTACCTGTCAACCATCGGCGTGGAATATGTTAAGCTCCCAGGAGATGGACTCGAAGCATCCTCGATGTACCTGTAAAGGAGACATAGCGTAGAAAAATAGTTAGATCAAGCTGTGAGTTGAAAACTTCAGCTAAATGAATGGAAAACAATAGTAAAAAGGAAGTAATGATGTTATACCTGCAAAATGAAAATTTGGAACCTGGAAGCGAGAGGAAGTAACTCAAGTGTTGCAACCAACGAAGGATTTCATGTCTATGGATGCCATGCTAGCCATTGGGGGCTAGGAGATGAACCCCATTCGTGGCATAACAAGGATTCAAACCAACAGCTCCAATAATTGCAGAGCGGCGGAAAAAAAAACAATGAGAATGAAAAAGGGTTTCTGGGTTGGGATAGGGTAGTTAGGGTAAAACTCAGCAGATTAAAGTGCGATTAAGGATAAGATAAGCTCAGTTTAATGTTAAGCACACTTAATGCAAATGACGTCTTAATCATAGATTAAGTGTGGATTAGTGGCTTAATTAACGTCATTAATATTCCATTGAAATTTTTCGGAGCTCCTAGTTCCAGGCACTTGGGCGCATGGGGAGGGGGCTGGCCCCTTCCTCCTTTTGTTTGGGCATGTTCATGAAGTTCAAATACCTGTGCGTGCACATAAGAATCAAGTATTGGGCCCATGGCCCGTTGGTGGAGGCGTCTTTGTATTAAGGGGGAGGTCACTTGTTCAAATGTTGGACCTCGACCCTGTGTAGTGTTTTTCACCACCGAACAATATTAAACGAACTTACCATATGCATATTGCAATAAACCTTGGCTTACGTGGACCTTCGGCCTTTGGATGCAGAAATTTGTATTAAACCCATCGAAACTATACAATGAACTTTGATATTGTTTAAAACATTCGAACCTTAATATTTAAAAATTACCATCAAACCATTTAAACATTACCATTGAACTATGCAGATTATGAGATTGGAATATGGTTTAATACGTCGGTCGCGCATATGAGATTGGAATATGGTTTAATACATTGGTTTAATTTCTATTTAATTGGAATATGGTTTAATACGTCGGTCTTACGACGTTTAGGAGACAAAATGACACTAGTCCCGCAATGTTGCAAGACTGACAGTTTGTCCCTAAATGTCGCAAGACTGGCGGTTTGTCTCCTAAACATCGCACTACCGACACTTTTCTCTGAAACGTCGCAAGACCGACGGTTTCTCCCTAAAAGTCGCAAGACCGATGATTTGTCTCCTAAACATCACAAGACTGACACTTTGGTCCAAACGTCGCAATTATGACGGTGTGTCCCAAAACGTCGGTATTCCGATGATTGTCCTAAATGTCAATATTCCGAAAATAATCCCAAAACATCGCTAGAGTGACTCTTGTTTGCGAGATTAAAAAATTTGAGAAAAATTGGGGAAATTTCTGAAAATGTGTCAAAAGTGTCAGAATTTTGACCATATGTTCTAGTGATAAATACTCTAGATAACTAGTCAACCATGGTTATATAATAAATTAGATTTTCTTACTTATATATTACAAGAATACTCAATATTAATCCATGATACAAATATATACAAGAATAAACACTTATTTAATTGATTTTGAAATGATTGACAACTAGAGGAGGGACTTCAACTCTCCACCTAACCATAGGCCAATTGCATTAAAATCCTTCTTGTAGCTAACCATCCCCAAGCCAGATTCAGAGCATGAGGATTTAAGTGCTGAAGGGTATTCACACCACTAATAATTCAAATAGGTAGCCATGAGGAGGATTCCACTTCTCAGGCGGTTTATCAAATTATCCCAAGAAGTAAATACCAGAGTGACTCACACTATCTCTAAGGAAAACAAGCATAGAACCTAACCCCTTCCTCTCTCCTGCTTCTTCACATCCCTCTCTTGTGTGTTGTCTTTCTCAAGATCTCCCACAAGATTAAGGATAATATGGGCATGTCATTTTCCACAATCTTCCCATATACAGCTTCAATGTATGCACTAACATACCATTTAATTTGTTAGGGAGATGGGTAGATAAATAAATCAAGTGAATTCGGTTTGGGTTTAACACTACACAAGAAACTCCTCCTAAGTCTCTTTCATTTTATTTCCACATTATTTTACATGAATTACAATTCATAGTGTCATTTACAAGAGGGGTAGAAAAAGGGTTGTTACAGTGGACCTTTCTACCGATTCCCAACTTACCAAGCTTATCTATATTGGAATACACTCCAACATTGTGGTCCTTTGTACCTATCCCTAGCTACCAAGCTAGACTATACTCACCTTGGCTACAATACACCATACTGAAACTTTGACCAAGCGGGAACTGTATCTGAACAAATTTAGTTCAAACACATTTTTCTCCTCACTCCTTTGGAGTTAGAAGAAGTGCCATATATCGTTGGAAAGGTCTTAGAACAAGATATTCACCCATACACATTTAATTATCATTTGGATTAGGGAACTAAAGAATAAGTTCCTTCAAATATCGTCTACCTAAACTACAACTCCATTCAATTTCATGTGATGCTTTTTTTAAAACTTTGTTTGGCTCCCCTTGAGATTCATTTTGCATTAATGACACTACAAACCTCTACTATACTTATTTTGACATCAATGACATTTTGACATCAATGACACTACAATTGACATCAATGAAAATAAAAACATATTTCCAACAAGTTCTACAATATTATTTGTACTTGTTGCTAGAATTTTCTTCCATTTGTTCCCAATCATTGATGTTGTTCCCCTCTAAACTCATGAACCACATCAAAACTACATCCTTTAAAGTGGCAGGGAAGAGTTTGAATTTTTTTTCATCTACATTGTAATCATAAGTGATGCATACTACAACAAACTCAAAAATGAAGGTGTCAAGATCTTCTATAGTTAGTCCATAGAGATGAGGGAGAACAAATGGGTTGGTGCTTTTCATTTTTTCTTGTCCATTGGTTTCTCAAATGGGGAACCCAAAATCATCACATTGGTATTCATATTTAGCTAGTGTAGTGAGATAGAGAACCAATCCCTTCTAAGAGGGTTTGAAAATCTCTAGCTTTCCTTTCTAAAAAGTCCTCAATACTTCTTGGTCTTGCTAAAGATAGTGTTTCGCAATCAATTAATTGTTGTTAATTGCTACTTTTTGGCTCAAAAGTGGGTTATTTGGGTAGAAACTTCCCTAGCTTATCTCTAAGCCAAGGAGGCATGTATGCTGATTTGAAAATGCAAATGTTTCATTTTTCTTTCTTTTTTAAATAATAGCTATTGAA
Organism: Pinus albicaulis; assembly: GCA_034641835.2. Classification (NCBI taxonomy): domain Eukaryota; kingdom Viridiplantae; phylum Streptophyta; class Pinopsida; order Pinales; family Pinaceae; genus Pinus; species Pinus albicaulis. Next base: position 1,648,471,233 of record CM076581.1, on the reverse strand, counting down.
AGAAACTATGTGATTTTTTCTCTTTATGAGACAATGTTTGATGCATATAAATTGATTATAGGTAAATATAAATGTAGGATTTTGGAACCTCCTCGTCAACGATGCTAAAAAATGATAGATTCCATTATTACAAAAATAACATTGTCCTGCTATTGTTCTCAAAAGTTTAATTATCAACCTAGGGTTCATACAAACTTAATAAGTGCCATGCACTATATTGGCAAGCCACAATTTCTATATCTATGATGCAACTACTAATCCTAACTAATGAATTCTAATGTCACCTTATTGGCTTAGGTTAAAGGAAATAACTCATGGTTGGTCACTAAAAATCATTAAAACTTAAATCTATTGAATCGTTTGTCAAATAAATATACTTGCATGTAAAGAAAGATGTCATCACTAAGTTCAAAAAATGAAAATCCTATTTGCATAAATAAATAGGTTATTGCTAAAATACAAGACTAAAAATATCAAATTTTCATAATTCAAAATAGTACATGTTCTCATAAGGATCTAGCGAAGCCCAAATGTATCCTACTAAGAAATTGACTAAGAAATATTTGGGGCACCTTGGGCATAAAGTTTCACCCCTAACTCCGATTTTAGAGCTCTTCATGTCAAAAGAAATATCTTAAAGAGATATATAACTTTATTTTTATGTTTTTTGGCTAATTACTTATGGATTTTGAGGTCATTTTTAAGTTTCATAAGAAAATTAATGCCCCAGAAAATATGTGAGGAATCTAGAAGCACTTATAAAATAAAAGTTGTATATCTCTTCGAGATATTTCTTCTTTTGACACCAAGGGCACCAAAATCTGAGTTTAGCGTGAAACGTTATGGCCAAAATACCGAATGTGTACAAGGATTCCTGTCAAAATGTTATTTTTTGAAAAATGGAAAAAATGGCCTTAAAATGAACAAGCTTTAAAATACATAAGGAATCAACCAAAGAACATATAAGAGAAGTTGTATATCTCTTCAAGATCTTTCTTTTGACATGAAGAGAGCCCAAGTAGAAGTTAGGAGTGAAAAATTATGCTAAAGATAACCCAAAATTTGGTGGTCAATTTCTTAATAAGATACAATTGGGCTAGGCTAAATCTGTGGTCAATTTCTTAGTAAGATACAATTGGGCTAGGCTAATTGAATCATTTCTTCTTCTTATTAATATAGATTTGGGCATGGCTAAGTGATACATTTCTAATGATATTGACTAAGTGATAAATAAAACATGCATTAAAATGTAAAAAAATATTGAAAATAAATAATTCAGGTTTGTAGTAATATAAAAAAATTTAGATTACACATTAAAGAGACAAAATGCTTCTCTAAAACTAAATATGTATAACAAAACTTAAATATTTATAAAAGCACATACCATTTACTTAAGGACTAAAGCTTAAATCATTTATAAAAACACATACTATTTACTTAAGAAAGAAAAATCATTATTCATTCTAACTTCTTCTCCAAAAAAAATAAAAAAATACCCGACACTAAGATCTACTTACCATAAAAAGAAAATAAAAATTAATTTCAAAATAAAAAATCATATGAATGAATAAAAAGGAAAAAAAGATACAAAAGAAACCCTGGAACTCATGTGGTTGGGCACTCCAAAGGTATTTAGAGAACTTAAAGAAATCACACTATTTCAGAGTAATAAAAATGATTTTCATTAAACCGCTGAAATGAAAGATATAAATTCATGGTTACAAAACATCAAAGATTTTTTTAATGCCTTGTTTTTTTAAATGAATGTATACCTATTTTCTCACAAATATAATCTCAGATTAGTAAATCTGAATTTGCAATAAAGTCACAGTATATTGTAAATACTTTTCGGTGAAATGATTTTGACTTTATAGGATTTGCTTCTGATTACATAAAATTTTAAGAGTTAATTGGTTTATTATTTCCAACAATATTCAGGGGAATTGATAGTCGCCTTCTACTATCTAAGTGTGTTCTTAGCACTTTTTCTCACGTTCTTGCGATGTGCCAATAAAATTATGGGAATCTCCTGTGCATGAAGACCACTATGTTTCAAGATCGAGTGCAAGACTTTATGAATTTGCACTGATTGAGTTACTGTAGAATCAAAGAAAGGACTAGATATTGAAACTTTCAGGATGATTCATTGTAATTTTTAAACTTATAAAGAGTGATATTAACTTTTTCATACATGTCTTTGTTGAAATTTAAAAATAAAATAAATAAAACTCATATTTTCTTCTTTAAACCATTTAAAAATACGTTATATTAATATTTCTATTAAAGCCCTGTCATCTTCCGCGTCAATCTTTAGGAAAGATTACGTACATGACACGTCAGACGTAAAGGTTTTCTAATTGCTACGGCAAATAAAAATGGTGCAACAGTAAACATAACATTTCTAGCGGACCTGGTTACATTTCTAGCTCCGGCAAACATCTGGAAGGCGCGGAGATGCACCCTTGGGAAGCCTCGGACAACATATCAAGTCGAAGCCCCGGGACAGCATTGCGAGGCAGAACGTCCCACACAATCTGCTGGACCGACTCTTGAGAACATGCCGCAGGTGTCGAAGCAGACTCTTGGGATGCCGTCGTATTTTTTGGCGACAGCGGATGCGAGTAAATCGGAAATAAGGCATTAATCAAGAAGCGAGGGCATGGCACTGTATACCAATGCAAATGCACCAAAAACAAAGAAGCAGCTGATGCAATTGGTTATCCAGCAGCGATGGAAGAAATAAACCAGGAAGCCATGTAGTGTTTTACGCGTTGCAAAACTAAAATTTGAAATTTGAAATTGAAGGGCACTCAAATTTGAAATTTGAAATGATTATGGTATTTGACAGGACAATGATGGCTGGTAGCCCTGGGGAATGACACCATGTATCGCGTGGTCCACCATCGAGTCATGGAGCTGAGCATGGGAGAGGGTCGCCGAAGAGCGCTGATCGGGTGCCGTCATATCTGTCAAACTAAAGACTCCCTCCATCTCTAATTCCTTTGCTACATATTAAAAAAAATAAAATCATATGCTTGCTTCATATTACATCCGTGGATTTGTTAAAAATACTAAATTATATATATATATCAGTATATATGCTAGAAAGTTGTAATTAAAGAGAAAATAGTGGATAGTATATATATATATATATATGCCAGAAAGTTGTAATTAATGAGAAAATAGAAGGTACAACTACAGTGTGTTGTTCTTTTGCATCATCGCCTTCCGTTCATTAAAATGCTGGTACTTAGTTTTGTTTGCTCTAATTTGACATGGAAATTTTCATAATATTCAACTTTTCCTTTTCTTTTTGAAGTCCACTTAGTTTTTAAATTTAGTGTGGGCCTTAGGGATATGTGATCAGCATCACGCTGGCTCCATTTACCGGAAAATCTTATTTTCCAGGCCATCAGCTCATAAATGTGCGAGGACAGGAAACGCTCATCGTAGAATTAAAGCAGGTACATAATTTTGCGGTGGGCATTTCTTGCCTCGACACGTTTTTGGGCCGATGGACTGGAAAATAAGCTTCGCCTCACTTATGAGTTGCATAACGTCTACCAATAAAATTTCTAGCTCTTTTAGTACACGTGTAAGTTGTTCAATTCCACCGCTGTCTGGGTAAAATATACGATATCTTAAATGTAAAAATATATTTACTTTTTATAAAATATTTTCAATCAATTAAATTTTTGAACTTCTTCCAATAAAAAAAAAATTCAATTGATATGTTATTTATCTTCTTCCAATTAAAAAAACATTCCAATTGAGAGTTATTTGTTAAGGTATTTTAAGAGGATAATTTCATTTTGAATTTTAATATTTTTATTTTTGTAAAATTTTGATTTAAAAATGTTATAATTTCAATTTGGAAAGTAGAAATAAATTTAATGGTCTCAAAAATTATAAATCATTTAATATTTTATGATGATGATGGTCTAAGACCAATGCAGTCTATTGGACCTTAAGAGAGGAGAAAAAATCTAAGTTTGATTCTTCAAAATCTTGTTTCTATGGTCAAAGAGAAGGGAAATAAGTGCTCCAAGATAGCTATAGGTGGGTTGACTTAATAGGTCAAGAAGCTTGGAAGTGTGGAAGATGGTAGGGAATTGAGAGCGAATGTGAGTAAGGGTGGGGCAGTATAAAAGTAAGTGTTTTTCATCTTCCACCTGCTTAGAATCGCAAATCTAACAGATGCTATCGTTGCACGGGGCCTTGGGAATAAACCATCGCCTAGTCTCACTCCAAAGTTCATGGGAATTAGTTCTTATCTTAGCGACGTTCATATTTTTCTTATTGTTGGACAACACAGAGAGATAATTCTGATTATCAAGGGTGGGGTTGATTACTTCCTTATAATATCTTAGCTTCCTTTTACCTTCCAGCTCCTGATCCTCACACAACTTGTCCTTAAACTTGGAGGTAATAGTATTTTTGATATTATCTTTGCTTCCCAAACTGAGCTCCTTCTTAATTCCCTAATGTTTGATCCAGGACTGGGCATCCTTATGCCACTGGCGCTTGAGGTGAAGGTGAGCGTTTTGACTACAGTTAGAAGCAATTTTAGGGAGCCTTTTTTATTCCATGTTGTTAAGCTTCTTCTTATACAAAGATATCTAAACATATTCATACTCTCAATGGGGTACAAACAAGATTCATTCAAGAGGATAGGATAGGGAGTATTTCCCTTGATCTTAAGGTTGTATGTGATGAATTTCTTTTGAATCATCTCAATCTTCCTCCATGACTCTCTGTATATACTACAACCCCAAACTTCACATCCATATAAGACAACAGGGGTGACAAGGTTCTCAAAGAGGATCCTATTTTTACTCCAATTGTAAAGATGGACCAACTTACAATTGTTTTCAAGCTCATAATAGGATTTCCAACCCCTAATAATTCTTTTCTCGATGCTATAATTCCAGTGGAGATGATGAGGGAAGTCAATTCCCAAATACTTATAAGAGGAAACCTGCTCTAAGCACTAGTTACTATACACGAAACTACCGTGTGTGATCTTCTTGGATTTAATGATCATGACTTTAGTCTTGTCGGTATTAACTGTCATACCCATCTTGGAGTAGTAGTCACGAAGAATCTGGAGCTGCTTGTCAAGGTCATCATGGATTTTTGCAAGAATAACGATATCATCGGCATAGAGGAGAAGAGAAATGAGAACACCATCAAGCTCGGTGCCCTTACACCCGTAGATTCCAAACACTCCTCTAGCTTATCAATGTATATGCAAAAAAGGGTAGGGGATAGGGGACACCCTTGCTTAACTCCAATATTGCATTTAATGTCTTTAGACCACCCCTTGTTGGTCTTAAGCTTGGTAGTGATGGTCTCATAGAGACGAATCACAACAATTCTCAGCTCAGGAGGGACCATGATCTCTTTAAGTCTCTCCCAAATTTTATCTCGAGGGACAATGTTGAAAGCTTTTCTAAAGTCCACAAAGCAACAGAAGATATCGACTTTACTATTGCGAAATTCCTCTACAATGATTCTAAGATTGACGAGATGGTCAATAGTCGAGTGATGTCTCCTAATAGCAACTTGTCCTTTAGCTCTTTTTCCCTGGATTTCAAGCCAAAGGCTAAGCTTCTTCTAAAAAATGAGCCCATAAAGCTTGGCTAGGATATGGATAACCATAATGGTCTTGTAGTTGGATGGAACACTCTTGTCCCCATTTTTAAATATAGATACAATAAGGCTTTGCATCCAAAGCCGAGGGAAGCCAAGCGTTACAACCAAATTGAGAAGCTTGTGGAGATAAGGAATGAGGATAGATCTTCCTATTTTAAGGATCTTAGCTTGGTATCATTCAATATATATAGCTTTCCCATTAGCGAGCTTATTAAGACTAGACTTAATGTTGTCAATAGAGAATACATCATCCTTAATTGGAATGATTAAGGTGGTTCCCATAGTGTTAGGAGAGTCATACAACTTCTTAAGATAGTTGTCCTAGTTTTCTAAGGGGATAGAATGGTTATCTTTGGGTTTACGGACAAGAACATTGCGCCAAATTTTTTTGGGTGCGACTTTAGAAAAGTGGAGAAGATAATCATGTCTTTTATTAATATATGATCTTTTCTTCCTCTTGATGACATTTTTGTAAATATTGATATTATGTAGCTTAATGATTTCATTAGGATGTATTGGATTGATTTCCTGGAAATTTTGCAATCTTTGTCATACCATGGATTGGAAGTTCTATTAGACTGCTTAAACAAATTCTAATTAGAAAAATTATTGATGGTGTTGGAAAGGATAGTAGTGAAATGGTAATAAATCTGCTCAATGTTAATATTATAATTCATGGGGCCTAAATCCCTCTCTAAATCCCTTAAGAAGAGGTCGGTTTTACTTCTATCGAAGTGAATGTGTCTTTTTCTTTCATTTGTCTCTTGCATGTGGATGATATGCATAGCAATATTGAGGGTTAGGGACAGAGGTTTGTGGTCAGGGTTCGGCTCAAATCCATTAAGAAGCACAAAGTTTGTAATATGGTTGAGGACATGGATGTCAGAAATTGCATAATCCACAACACTGCTACCCAGTGCATGGAAACATGCCATCTGACCGGAGAGGGGCCACTTGTTAATACCATTACAAATAATTAGGTCTTGGAAACTTCAAAGTTTGAGGAGCTCGGTGCCTAATAAGTTCTCGATAATGTCTTCAGGTTTTCTCTTGAATTTATTAGCTAAGTTACTATCTTCATCAAGCCACAAGGGGTCTAGGTTAGAGTTGTTGCTTAATGTAATGGCTTGGTTAGTAGTCGTTCTAGCATTAAAATCTCCTAGTAAAAGGATATTACCATCATTTCTCACGTTGAAGATGTCTTTTTCTAAAGGATTGAAAGGACAATTCTTGTCTAGGTTTTTCTTCTCATAGGATGTAGAGTTGATAAGAGCAAAATATCAGATTGGAAGAAAGATCCTATTGGTGGTAGAATTAGATATTTTGATCCAAATGTATTGATTGAAGGGGCCGATTTTATGAAGTCGGATGTGAGAGGAACAAGTGTTCCTTATATATTAGGCTATACCACCAAAACCCCTCCGGGAGGATTTCTTATTCCAACCAAACCAAAGAGTGAAACCGTCGAGGTGAGGGACCCTATATTCATCATGCTCCCATGTTTCAACTAGGAGAATAATGTCAATATCACTTAGGATCCAACTTAACATAGGACCTTTACACCATGGAAAGCCACGACAGTTCCAAAAGAGGATCCGGAGTGATGCAAATCCCTATTTGTCACTCGTGGTTGAGACCCTATATTTAATAATAGCTTTCCTATTCCTAATGACTGCCCATTTCTCGGCCTTTCTTGCATCCTTGACCTTTTGGACTTCTTTCCTAAGTTCAGCTTGGTCTTCTGGAATGAGATCTTCATTTATAAATATTTCCATTCCTTTTAGGCTTGGGGATTTCCTGAGTATATCCAGTTTATGTTCATGAAAACTCACCTTGACATGGATGAGTCTGTGTTTACGCTCAAGTATCTTTTCAACCCTTATTGCTTTTGTGAGATAGGTTGTTTCAATTTGAGATTTTGTTTTTAATTGTTGTTTAACCATTTCTAATGTGTTTACATTGCTTTGTTCTTCTATACTCGCAACTATAAGATTTAAGGCTAGTTTGTGGCGATCGTGGTCGAGAAAAATTAATTTATTAATTTCCTCTTTGATGGGTTTAATACATAGCTACATGGGTACCCCTCCCAGGCATTGGAGAGCACGTACCTCAAGCTCCCTCGCTCCTGGGAGCTTGGGAGCTTTTAGGAAATGTTCCAAAACTGTCAGGAGCTTCAATGGGTACTTTGGAGCTTTTCAGGAGCTTCAATGCAAAAAAAAATTGACATTTTGGGAGCTTCAATGCAATGAATAAGTGTGAACTTAGGTTTATTTGATGCTGCCAGCTTGGGTGTTGCTTAAATTGATGGAATTGTGCGAAAATAAGGGTATGTCACTGGTTCTAGATATGGATATGGGTCTGGAACTAAGCTAAACAACCCATTTATGGAAAACCCTTCTATCCAAATGAAGATGAGGTGCCTTCCAATCCCGATTGGCAAGATTTGGATGGAAATACATAATTATTTTATTTTTATTTTTAATATATATCAAAATTTTAATATATTATTATTGTTGCTCCCAACTTGACGTTTCCTGTAAATTTGGGAAAAACTTCTAGCTGTGTTAGATACTCGTTTCTGCGTACGAAAAGTACCCACCTACCAGAAACTAGGTTTAACATCTAAGTTATTTTATGTGTTATTTAGGGTTGATTTGTTATGTAGTTGTTCTTTTAGATTTTTAATCTTGTTTTTCAAGGTGTTATTTTCTTCTACCATTGTTTGTTTACTATGTTCTATTTCTTGAATTTCACCTTTCATTTCTTGAATGGTTATTTTATTTTCTAATGATTTGTGGTTGTTATCAAGCACTGCAGTTAGTTCTAGTTTAAAATGATTTTCTTGTTCTTCTTCGTCTTTTTGAAGACTCAATGTACTCATAGAGACTATCTTATGTAATTTTACATGGTATGCCTTTGCTAGAGGGAGACTTAGAAATATAAGGAGAAGTATTCATAGTGTAATAAAACAAAACTTAACACGAGGAAGGTAAATGAGAATGTGTGCACCTGTAAAGCAAACGTTTTAGAGGTTGAGTCTTTGGAAGATGTAAATCTTGCTCTTTAGAAGATGTATCCTTAGCAGATCGATATTTTGCATTTTCTATGAACTGCACACCGATCTTTTAGATAATTTAATATGTCGTGCACTTCCGGAATTGGGTACTTCGTAATCCCTATGTTAAAGACACAGGTGCGGTCGCCCAAGAACATTACTCGCAAGGTTGAAGTTATTTGGTAATGGAGTCCACTCGGAAAATTCAAATTGCGTTGTTGGGATATTTGGTGACAGATTGTATATGCAGTCACGTAAAGTTACACGCCAAACCCGCTCTCAGCAAAGTCCATCAAAATTCCATAGAGAAATATTGCAATAGGGAGAAGACCGTAGAGGATTTGAAATTTGAAATGAACTGTTGTGTTCCTTGCTGGAAGCTGTCAAGAATCACCTCGCTGTAACACACGGTACCACTGGTAGTTATTAAGAATCACGTCGTTGTACCATGGATAGTTATTAGAAACAGGATGTTTCTTGTGACCTTCGAAAGTTTTTTTTCGAGAAGCGGTATGTTGTTTTTGTATGTTATTCATCACTCAATGGTGTACAATCACACCAGACACAAAAAAAAAAATACGATTTCACATAAATAATATTTTTTTATTTTTTTATTGGAAATGTACATTAACTTTTTAAATTTTTATTAGGCTTCGGTTTGTCCCCTATTTTAGTCCTGTAGGTGTGAGAATGTATATTAAATATGTAAAACACTAACAACATTGGCATATCATTATTATTGCTTAATATAATTTTTAAGTTTTCTAATCTCCTATATATCATCATCGTTAAATTCATTGCTTTTATATATATAAGAGAAAGAGGGTAAGTTAATTTGACTTTAATATGACCATTATTGTACCGCACATTTTGATATGCTAACAAGTTATACTTGGAAATTGAGAATAGAGATTTATAGGAATTGAAAAGGCATTTTCTCTTGCAAAATCTTCTCATTTTTAATTTTTAAATATTTTTAAAATATTAAAATTTGAATGAGGTGAAAAGCATCCTTTAAAAATTTTCATATTTTTGTTTTTACATATTTTTAAAATTTTAAAATTTGAATGAGGTTATATTAAGAATCCTTAACATTATGTCACATTAAAATCTCAACCATCATCCATAATGAGGTATTTATCCAAATATTATTTCCTCTATATCAAGAGAGGAAAAATAAAGGAAAGTTATTCTTCTCAATTCATTCTTTACAATTCTTTTGGTTGAATATTGTTCGCAACCTACTTGTTTTTTAACATTAGAACATTAGAAAGGTTCATATTTTGCAATTTTAGTGTGATATTACTTTTCTAATCCATGCTTTATCACTGCAATCTAAAAAAAAAATACATTAGAGAAGCATAGAAACTTTAGTAGAGCTCATAAATGATTAATAAGTAAATATGCTACAAATAAGAAGCATGAAACCCCTAAAAGTGCCTATATATGGTGGTAAAATTTAGGCCACTAATATTGAGGAAAATATGCAGTTTTATAGGCAATAAAGCATCTCACTTGCATAATAAGAATGATGTGGGATTTCCTAACTGATATGAAAATCCCACTCATGAGCAGAGTTCTACACTTAAGTCTCTCTCACTGATTGTATTAAACAAGTCATAAACTTATATATTTTTACCATGAAGCCTCATGCCAATAGTGTCGAGAGAAATGAACCTGTGACCTCTTAATAACAAAGATGCTTTAAAGATGGGGACTTGACCAATTGAGCTAACCCGTGGGGTTGTATAGTGTATAATAAGTTAAAGGAAGATGATAGTATGAATAAGCACACTTTGAGGGGAAGAAAGATTTTGATTAAAATTCAAGAATTAAGGTATAATTTAAATGTAAGGGGTAGGTTAGGCTATCGAAAATGAATTTCGAACAACATAATAAAGCTAGTAGTAACAAGACAAAGGTTCATGTGAGGTATAATTTATAGAGGTAGCACAAATTTTAAAGAAGATCATTTTTTTTCCAAGGAAAAAGTCTTAATTTTCATTAATTGTAAGGAAAATTACATG